>JANHGL010004444.1:24078-55621 GCA_024611195.1 Ceyx melanurus | reverse complement strand
TAGGTGATCCTGCTCAGGCAGGGGGGTTGGACTAGATCTTCTAGGTCCCTTCCAACCCCTAATATCTATGAATCTATGAATCTATGAATCTATGAGTGCACAGGAGCTTTTAGGGAGGGCCAGCAGGCTTTTCTGGAGAAAAGTCTGGGTTTAAATACTAGAGCAGTGAGAAAATTCTGTGTTTGCATTTTAAGATTCCATCCATTTTCCGTTTGTAACCAGTTCTTCCCATGAGATAAGAAATAGCTTAAAGTCTCTTCTTCTCAGTGAGATTAACAAGGGGTTGAACAACATCTGAGGACTATCTTGGCTTTCTAAAGGAGGTTGAATTTCATTCTTTTTGTTGATCTTTCAAAATAATTAAGGAACTACTTTTCTTTCCTCTGTGTCAAGAACATGGTCAGAATTTAATAAGAATTTCATGTTTTAAGAATTGTGTATTCCCATAGGAAAAGGAAGAGACCAGGAGGCAGCTGAAGTGAATTGTTAGTGGTTAATAGTTTACCATTTGTTTCTTTTTGCTGTACCAGTTCAGGACTTGGCATTTCTGAAAGTAATGGTATTTGACACTTTTTTTTAGAGATACAGCCCTAGGAATAATGTGATCTTAGGAAACTACTGGCTTTAATTAAAATATGCATAAATATTTCTGGTCTTGATCAGGAATTAAATTATGGCAACATTAATAAAGAAGCAAAAATACTACTAATAAGACCAAAATAATATTTCTGACTGTATTTGAAACATTTATTAGATTATTTTCTGCTTGAGTATTTAAGGCTGACCAAATTGTTTATGGCATGTTAGGAGAAATATTGACTTCTGTCTTTGGGTCATAGTACTAAAAGAACCTTGAAAGTCATTCAGTAGACTTTCAGATTCCTTTAATTACATATAAAATAGTCAGAAATGCATTCTCTGGGTAACTGTGAATTGTGTTTTTACTTGAGAAGTGACAGAACAAGCTAAATGCGTTATAGGAGAGTTTATCAAGTATGCAGAAACCATACATCCCCCATTAGTAAGCAAACTGCCAGAAAAGCAGAAATGCCCAGAGAACTAATATTGTTTTGATAAAGACAAAAAGCAAACTATGACCATGCGAACATTGATAAAATGTCCCCAGAGCTTTTGTTATATAGTTATTGGACTTTTAGCACTTAATTGCCTTTTAACTGAAGACTTGTATTCACAGAAAGTTTTCTGCCTCCAAAGGGAAAAGCAAACATGCATGGTAACCTTCCTGTTCAGTGGACATTACTTTGCAAGGATAACTGCATCCCACATCCTGGGTAGCTTTTGGCAGTGATGAGGTAAGAGATGTGTCTTATCATTCCAGTGGCCCAGTTTTCTAAAGAATTAGGCCAAAGTATCTAATCAATCCTCAGTTCCAGGGAATATTTTATTTTTAACCAAATTTAGCTCTTTCCTTAGACAATAAGGAAACCTGTACTACTGAGTTTCTCTGCTCTGTGCACAAGACTTGATCTATCTGAGGTTCCTCAGCAGCTACAATGCCAAGGGCCTCTGTTCTCCATGTGCAAGGATCACTGTTTTAAATGTTTCACAGACGTTGTGTCACTCTTTGGTACTGAGGTGAATTTTACTCTGGATAGATAAGAGATTGCATTCATAAATGAGCTTTATACCATATCCAGAAATGGAAAAAACCCACTGGTTCCCATTTGTGTTGCACTGTGACAGTTGAGCTGGGTAAATAGCAGACTTGAATTTCAGCATATTTCCTCCTTAGTTATGATCATGAGATGGTTTCTCAGGTGAGATTCTGATCTTAATAGGTTAGGTTATAAGTCATTGATGTCACTGATTTATTTTTGGTTGGAAGTTTTCTTAGAGTACCATGTTGGCTCTGTGTCAGACCAGAAATTTGAAAACAAGCTGGTACAATCTGGGGCTGTATTCAGGGAAAAAAAATATATCTGTAGTAGAAGGATCTTCTTATTTTACAGACATATTTCAGGTTATATGCAACAGATTTGACATTTACCCAAATTAGTAACATTACCTGGTTCTTGCAGATACTCATAGTCATATCCCAGCTCTCTTGATGATTTAAAAAATTCTCCATTTCTGTAAAGGGGAATAAAGGGGACCATGTAATTTTCTCGATTGTGCCCAATGGGTGCGTTGGCTGCTGGGTAAACTTCTAGCATGGGCCTGTGTCTTCTCAACCATTGCTCAAATATGCTGTAGAAGAAAAAACATGTCAGTTAACAGTGGTGACTGGCAGAAATTTCTTCTTAAAGACTAGAAAAAGTTTTGATTTTTTTTTTTTGTGAACCCTGGGGACAGAGTGGTATGGGGTGACTTGTGTTCATGTACATGTAATGTTTTTTTGGGGGGGATAGCTACTTCAGCACTGAGCTCTTATGAAGCCTACAAAAAAACGGAGGCCTGCAGTGCTGCAGAGAGGCTGAATATGCTTTTAGATTCTATAAAGGCAATTCATTGTCTCTTTGTGACCCAACTGCAATTTCTCTTCAGTAATTCACATGGTTTTAAAGGATAAAGAGAAAAGGATTAAAGCCCTCAGTCCTTCTTCCTTTCCCTCAGAAAGGACGGATGGTCTTGGTGCCAGCTGCTTAGGGATGTTTCCCTTCCTCTGTTTTTTCTCCATTGTTACCAAGGGTTTTCACATCTGCACTAAAATATGGCTATACCACGGCTCATTTGCCATCACCAAGAAGGTAGATATATCTAAGAAAGAAGGGAAAAGAAGACTTGATAAAGCAGGTCAGATGTTAGGAGTCTTTCTCCAGCCATAGCTTCTTCACTGACCTTGGAGACTGCATAGTTGTTTTACATATTCTCATTCCTCTCTCTTAGCTGCTGTCATGCAGTTTTATTTTTTTCATCCTTTCTTAAATATGTTATGACAGAGACACTACTATCCTTGCTGATGAAGTCAGTGTTGGCCAGCAGAGGGTCTCTCTTGGAGCTGTCTGGCATCCCTCTTGGAGCTGTCTGGCATTAGCTCCATCCAACATGAATGCAGATTCTGGCATCTTCTCACAGAAGCCACCCTTGCTACCCCCTCATTACCAAAACTTTGCCACTCAAACTCAATACGTTACCCACACCTCTAAAATCATCTGCTTCTTTCAATTTTTCTCTACTGAGGTTTCTTCCATTAGCTGCCTGTCAGCGCAGAGCTGTATGTCAATTCTTTAACTTGGAAGCAGAAAGCTTAAAAGCTGCAGAAGAGTTTGTATTGACATTTTCAAGTCAACTACTGGATGTGTTTGGAAAGCAAAATTAACAACCCTCCAAAACATTCTCAGTTCTCCTCACTTTATGTCTTGACTTTTTCTGTTCAACTCTTCACTTTGTTTCAATCCTAAGATCCTTTCCCTGATCTCCTGTTATTTACACTGTGACCTTGGCTTCTCAGCAGACACCTGAATATACCAGGTTGGAATAAAGGAGGTGGGAAGATAATACAAGGGGAACAGATGGAGGTAGCTTATACATGAAGAAAGAGGAGTCCATGTTTGATCTGAAGATATTGATAGGAGGGGATTATTAATATCAATTTCAGGGACTGATCACCAAATTCATTTATCAGTTACAAGGGATGGAAACGGACTAAAGAGACGTATAGATTGTACTTTGAGAGCTTTGCTCAACAGGTCTTGGCCCCTGATGCTCTTCACTGGCTAGACACAGACTTTCCCCTCGCTGTTATACTTAATAAACAACTGTACAGGGACTCAAGTTATTTCAGAAACACAGACCTTACATGTAAATGCTTAGGAGTACCAGGATCTCTGCAGATAATCCAGAGATTCTGCTGTTATAATTTTATGTCCTGTCTTTGGTCAAAAATATTGAGAAATGCTCTGTTTAGCCTCTCACACTCAGTGAAACAGAGGTTGGGCCAATGCCTTCTTTCTGATTTTTAGGATCAAAAGATCTAACAGTTGAAAACACCACTATGTTCATACACCTTGTCAACCCTTACAATGCAGTTATTAATCTCGATTAAAATTTTCATTTGTGGCTCTCATCTTCAGCTAATTTCATCATCACTGTCTAGAAAAAATAGTCAGAATAATAATGTTCAGTTGAAGCTTTCAGTTGGATAAATTTAAACAATGATACCAAGACCTCAGCTGCTGTTATCACAAATAAGTTTGATCATAAACTATAATCAGATTATATCTTTGGAGAACAGCATAGAGAAATTAAGTACTCACTAAAAAAGGTATAGAATATAAAGAAAACCAGGGCATTTTTTTTAGCTTGAAGGGGGGTGGGGGTTATGTTGGACTCCAAACCTTTCCCTGCCCAGCTTTTGCATGTCTTGAACAAGGCACCCTGGCTTTCTGTGCCTTATTTTCCTAGGAGCTGTAGATGGAGGCTGAAACAGAATTTCTCTGCAGCACAGGGTTGTTAGAGGTGAAAGGATACTTTGGTTATGGGGACATGGTAATATTCTAAGAAGGCAGACATAGGGTTTGGATCAAGTTTTCAAAGTCTGGTGATGATCCACACCTTAATTTTTGAATGCTTAATTTGAGGTACTTCTAGCTACTTGATTTTTAGAAAATGCTGAGTATTTTCACATTCTGAAATTTGGAGGGCTGGTGAGCACAAGGTTCAGAGCTAAAAGTCATCATTCATCTGAAATAGCTTTGTATTACATGCCCTGAAATGCAACATCCTCTCTGGATTACTTCAATGCTGCCATTTCATAAGCAGTGTAAAGAATAAACTGTAAATCAGTAATCTTTCAAGCAGAATGCAAATGCAAAACATTTCCATGGAAATGAACATATGTGCTTTTGGATTCCTTCCTTTGCAGTGTGGTTCCCACATTAGATATCAAGCTTTTCTTAGGAGTATCAGAAGCATTTAATTGTCTGATCTTGCAGCTGAACTTTAGATTTAGACACAACTGTATGCCTCTAATTGCAGATGTGATGAATTGTGCTGGTGAACAAGATATGTTGTGTGTTTTTTATGAACAGTTGTCTAGTCAGAGTAAAATAATACGATCTTTATTGAAATCTGTTTCATTTAACCTATCTGTATGACATTGAAGAAAACTTGGAAACATCTGTCAAGGTTTCAAGTCATACTTTCCATTACTTCCTTGAGAATAGCTGCTCTTGTGTATTTATCTTGGCTTTTTTTTTCCTATGCTTTGCTCAGCAACTGCAAACTTGGAAAACCTTAGGGTTGCAAATGTAAAGCCACATGCAGACGGACAAAACGCTGATGCAATAGCTGGTCCCTTCATGGAGTAACAAAGTTCCAGGTAGAAAAGTCAGGTTTGCAGCAGAGCAGTAGACCTTAACTCTCTAGAATTGTTCATGATCTTGACAAACTACTGTCATTATCTTATCTTCATATGAACCTCTGTGCCTTTCCCTGGTTCTGAGAGCCCAACAAAGCAGAACAATGAATTAAACCTGAAGACTTTTCTGAAGGGCGGTTCCATTCCATGTTTCCTCCCTTTCTTGACATGAGATTAAAGGTAGAGCAAAAGGCAGCTAAAGGATCAGATCAGGGCTCTGTGATATCAAATCTCCGTATTTCTTCTCAGCAAAAGTATTCTTCCTCAGCATGTAAGCAAGCAAATAATTAGCTATTTGTATAGGTAGGAGAGACATTTTCCAAAGATGGAAACTTTTTTACCGTTGCAATCCCATCTAGACTGGCATCATTTGGGAGATGTTGGCAGTGCTGAAAAGAGCAGATGGGCTGTGAACGTGGTGGGGAGAACAGGGAAAGATAAAGAATAGAAGAGCTAATTAAAAGTCAATGGGAATTTTATTCAAGAGATGGAAATAGGGACACCTCAATCTGGTATCTAGCAGGAATAAACCATAAATAATCCAGGGTGACAACTCTTACCTAGAAGGGTCATGAGCAATCAGAACTTAAGAAAGAGAAATTTAAAATATGGAAATGAACTAAATTAAATGGAGATTAGTATCATGATAACCCTAATGCCCTTTGTATTTGTTTCTTCAGCAGCAAGAAGCAAAAGTGACTTGGAAGAAGTAGCTTATGTTTAAAGGCCTTGGACAGATTGAAATACAATTCTATCTAGATTAGAGTGGACTGTTTCTTTCTGGAAGGCTTCTTCATTTTCTTGAAGAAATTAAAGTGCCCAGAGTGCATGTCCTAAATAAGAGCCTGAAGAACTGAAAGGAATAGAAGAATAATTTTAATTTTGAAATATGCCTGAGTCACATTTAGAGCACAAAGAGGCTTAGTCTCTCTGCTCTGTTTCAAAGATGATTTTTAACATTTTGGTTGGTTGTTAGTTTTGTTGTTTGTTTGTTTGGATGATTTTTTTTTGTTCTGGGTATGTTAATTTAAGTGAATATAAAAAGTTTCAGAATTACTAGATTATGACAAACAACATACTATGCAAAGATTATCTGTAATAAATGTAATAAATAGAATTTTAATAATGTAGAGTATCTTGGATTTAGACAAATTTAGGCTAAAATAGGGTTCAGTGTTTGTATTAAATGTTGTAAAACTGATATAGAGACATGATAAATTCACTGCCACTTAAATCCTTTGATTCAGTCAGAAATTAATGCAGAAATAGCTAAAGGAGGTCATCTAGTCATAAGGATTCCCTAAAAGTCATATATGCAAAAAATATTCTTCCAAAATATTTGGGAAAATTAAGAAAGTGCCAGAAGCCCCATTCTATTTAAACAAAATAGGCACAAAGTAAGCATGAATAGCTTAAATTCATATTAGATTTCCTGGGGTAAAATTAGACCTCAGCTATGGAGCCACTTTGTGGCTACCATACTATGATACCTCTTGGAGACAGGTTATACCTGAAAGACATAGAGTCTCAAATCTAGTTTTTTGCTATGTATCTTTATACAGGTCTCTCTAATTGCTAATGATCTTAATACTTGTGTGTAATACCAGAACTGATAGGTTGAAAGACCTAGTATGTAGTAAAAGAAGTAACACCTGGTATGTTGATGCTTTGATAGTATAAATTTTCTTTGAGGGCAAATATGCTTTGCTTTTGCAAGGAGTTTTAATGTGGTAAGGTGCTTTTACAGAGAAAATTAAAGCAATCTATAAAAGACATGGATATGTCTTTAATTTAATTGCGTATAAATAGATCTGAATATTTTCCTTGTTCTGCTCTATACATACCAGATTATACAAAGTGAAATAAAATGAACCTTAGTGGAAAATTAATTTGAAAAAAACCCCTTGGTTTGAAGAGTGGGGCACGGGGAAAATTGACAATGATTAAAAGAAGACCAGCAATATATATTACTGAATTCATATTATTCTATGAATAATATATGTAATGGGATTATAGCTAGTTGTTATATAGTTATGTTGCTAGTGGGAAACATCAGAAAAGTATAAGAGCACTGCTATATATAGGTTGTATAGCTTCATAGTATTTCAGATAGTGCTTTGTGCTCTGAAAAAAATATGCTGCTCACAGGAAGGAATTCTTTTAGCCTAGAAAAAGTAGAGTAAAACAATAGAAGTAGTAATCTTCTTTTTAATTTTGAAAAGCATGTCTCCTAAGATCTGTTTGCCCACAATCTACCTCTACAGTCATGAGCAGAGTGACATTTGACCAATTTCAGTGTAGGAGGAGAAACCAGACCTTAAATATCTGTTATTAAAGACTTTTTGAACTACTGCAGAGGCACCAACATATAGTGCAAACCAAACTGTCCCTTCAGGAAGATTTTTGTAGAAGTTTAAACCAGGTATTTTACTTTGCAATTAAGGATATCTGGAAAGAGAATGGGAGAAGAAAAGGGTTTAGAACCTCTTTATGAATTCCTCTGTCAGACAATCAGGAATATGTGTGACACTGCAGATGTCCCCAGTAGGAGGACTACAGTCTCTTTATGGTGAAGGTTCATGGTCACTCTGGGTCCATACCACTACAGAGGACAAAGTCCTGCTTTTCTCCTGCCTCTTCCTTTCTTGTCCTCATTTTCCTTGTGAACATTTGCACAGCCATGCCATAACCAGGATTAGGGAACTGTTTTGGTGTAAAAACAAACATATAATTTGTTTCAATTTGTTGTGGGATAGTTGAGGGGAGATAAAGTCACAAACTTGACTCATTATGCATTTGTATCGTGGCCAGTACCAGCACAAGGGACGACCAGAGATGAATTGCTTCAGGGAACACTGATTGGTGAACAGGATATTTCTTCTTCTTAACCTATGTATCAGGTTAAGCTGACTTAAAGCAAGTGTCATAAGAAACTGTCCTTTCACAGTAGCCTGATAAATTCACTCCTCAGCACACAGTTCTAATGGTTCAGCTACCAGATGGCAATTTCATTAGCCACTAATAACTTTATCACATTAAAATCTGAAGCCATGTTGCTAGTTGTGCCAGATTTGACAGAGACTTTAATTCCTCATCTACAGTTGTGATACTGAGGTTAGATCAGGCTGACTATGACAGAAGAAAGAACATTGCTGCTTAGAGTTCATTTATACAATTTATTTCAGTAACATGAGATCTGACACTGTAGAAGAAATCTGGAAAGCAACATGTATTTGCATTTGGAAAGAAAGAAAAAAGGAAACAAACTGAGGATAGATTAAATGCTAGTCCAAGGTCTGTGATTACACAGTAGTAATCACTTTAAAAGCTGGCATTAGTCAGCTGGTATTACAAAGTCACCTAAGATAATTCCCATCCCAAGCATTTCAGAGAAAGAACAGTACTTCAGTTCTGGAAGAGCTGTTAAAGGTACTGTACCATTTGCCAATGTATTTAGTTATATTGAAGTGTCCTTTTCTCTGTTCTTGCTTTAGGTTGGTTAAAGACAGTACAGGGACTCTCAGGCAAGTTGTAAACAAATTACACTACTTGTAATGCAAGTGTCTGATTGAAAACTAACATACTGCCCTCAATTACTGTGAGAAAGCTCTCCAAGGCTTCTGAGGTCATGTCACCCCCGTGGTTGAACCACTGATGAGGATTGCCCTGGGTTGCACTGCTCATTCTGTATGCTCATTCTGAATGAGCATTCTGTATGTTCATTCTCCCAGATGGAGAACTTCGAGGTTTCCACCATCACTCCCAAGATGCAGCATGTGGCAAGTGTCCCTGGGCACAATGCCTTTTCCACAAACCCTTGCAGTACCACTGTCAAGTTACTTCTATGCCATTTCCTGGAGCCAGTTACTGAAGTGACCTGTCTATGCATGTATGCCGGTGTGTTTCTGCTTGTGGGTGAGGCAACTTGGAGATCAGAGGATCCAGGGACACTTAACAGGTAGACTGGGTGTCTAAGGCCAGTACTGGGGAATACAAACTCTGTGTGTATCTGTCTATATGTATGTATATATTTCCATAAATCCCATTCAGCAAAACAAGGCAAAAGGGTGAGATTATTGATGCTTTTGGAATTTGTATGAGTTATGGTTTTTCTTGTGTTGATCTGTACAACAGGTGAAGAACACATGTATATATGCATATAGATATACATAACTAATGTATGTGTGTGTGCCTATCAGGAATACATGTTCAGCCTCTACTTGTTGGACACAAGAACATGAAGCTGTGGTAGCCACACCACCTTTGGGCTTCTAGATTTGTCAACCTCTAACTCTTTAAACCCAGGCTTGTGCAAACATATAGAAGAGACTAGTGGAGTTTTCCCTCATATAATGGCATGCTTCTGATTTTTTTTGGTAACATACAGATTTTTTTAGATTGATTACATGTCTCTGCAATATAAATATTCATTTTCAGGAAAGGTCTACCCTACTTTATTGTTTCCTTTTACTTCAACTTATGAACCAAGAGGTTGTTTGTCTTTGTGAACCACAGTGGAATAGACCACCTGCAACACTGAGAGGCAATGTGCAGGTGATATGAAGCTTCTTAGTTAGCCAACAAGAATTATATTGGCTGTAGGTTGTCTCCTAACAGATCAGTCTCTGCATGAGGCATAATAACGTGCTTCATGCTGACATCTTTCCCCCTGTTACATAGTACCACCAGAGCTGGGGAGACATGGTGCCTAAGGGTTTTGGCACTGCTCTGCCTCACCATCCCACCACAAGCATCTGTACTTCCTTCCATCTCCTTTGTTCTCATTTATGGCACTGCACAGAGTGCTTGGAAAGTGTCAGATAAAGGAAGCAAGAGGAAGGGAGAAAGTAAAGGTGTAGTCTCACTCAAGCAATCCTATCTAACAGACAAACAATGTCCCTTTCTTTGTCCATATCCCACTTCGTTGAAAGTTTTAAGGCTACTTGATATATTTTTAATATTCCCTCTAGCAATGCGATTTAGAGCAGTTTTCTCCCTTATTTTTATAATGCCCTCGACACCTGTATAGGATTAAGGGAGAGAAGGGTCTTCAGCATTTCCAGATGGAACTTTTCCTTTTTATGTAAAAAAAAAAAGTATCTATAGTAAATTGGAGAAGATGCAGTTGTATCTTACATTGCTGCTTAGCATGCTCATTTGGGTGCAGAGGCCTACATAGCTACCAGTCATTGCTCCAATAATCATGTAGTGCACCAAGTGATTATCTTCTAGCATAAAAAAGCCAGCATCTCCTCAAACCTTTATTGTGAGAAAAAAATCTGCTCAGGACACAAGTCCTGTAGAGGATTCAGGTAAAACCATCATGAGCAGACATTGCTGCTGCTGTTGTAGGACCAAATGTCACTCCTCTCTCTGAGAAAGCTGCTAAGTCCTGAATTTCTATTCCCCATTTGATGTGCTGATTTCTTTAAGTAATGGAATGGAATACCTAATTCTTCCCAGGAGAGTTAGCTCTTCCCCGTATAGGTACTTGGATATTCAATCTGGGGGGCATGGCTCCTGTACCACAAAGCTTACCATTTTTTGGCAGCCCTGTAACTCACTTTCACTGTCAATGAACTTCACAAAAATATTCCTATTTTCTGCCTTCTTGGAAAACTGGATAGAATGAACCAACAAGTGCTGAGCCAGGCTCATATTTGATCAGTTGCTGGTGGATTACAACATAAAGAGCTTTATTCCTGCAGCAGAAGGAGATAATGCATAAACTGAGCATGACACTTTGCTTACAAAACTAAAGGCAGGAGCTGAGTGTTGGAAATAGTGTAGGGATGTGTACAGAGGAATGTCAGTATTCACTAGTGTACACAGTGTTTAATAGTAACCCAGTTGACAAAGCAACTACTGTGGAAACTTATTCTGCATTTCTTTTGAAAATAAATTCTTAGTTCAGCTGAGGCTTAGATGGACAAATATCTGATCTAAACACTATTACTTTTCATAGTCAAACCAGACTCTGGTTTACATCAATAAAAGTCAGCAATGATTATTCTTAGGTGTAGGAGAGAAATCATTGTTCTTCAAAATAGCTGTTACTATGTGTATTGTTTCACCTTTTGCTGCCAAAACAGGGCAATGTTTAGGTAAAATATTTCCCATTTATATGTTGGTTTCCCATGCTGTTCAACACCGGAAAACCTAAGATATAGAAGAGACATGATGGTGTGTCCTGTGTGGTTTGTAAATAAGGAAATACAAATGCAATCATGTATTTCATGGAAAAAAAAAAAAGCCACTAACAATTGATGGTGTGTACATTGTGTATTAAATTTCTTAGGTTCATCTTTGCTACAGTTTGCAGCTAACAGAAAAACATCACTTAAAGTAAGAGATAGTACAAATGCCAGCTGCTCCAAAGTTTAATAACTACTTTTTCCTGAAGAGAAAGATAATAAGCAGATTAAAATGGACTGCTGTGGAGGTAGCTGGACCAACTCAATGTAAGCCACTCCTGTGCTCTGTAATTCAGTTCTTTTGAGACTGAGAGGTTGTCATTATTGAGGTTCACAAGGGCATGTAATATATAAATCACATCTACGGTAACAAAGTGATAATTTCTTTGATGAATAGAAGGCTATATGTGGGTGAGAAAAGTACCATGTTTTCCTGTGATTTTTTACAATTTGAACAATTACATGAGCTATTATTGCTGAAGTGCTGCAGGAAGGAAATTCAATGCTATGCTAGCTGTCTGCATCAGAGCTTGTCTTGATTGCTGTGTCACAGAGAGAACTTTCTCCTCCTCCAGTGTTAAGAGAATAGGTGAAGACTAACCATGCACGTCTTGCCAAGATTCAGGGCAAAGTAACCTTTCCTTTTAAAAAGCACTAATCACTTGCATAATGTGTAGTGTACAAAGTGATCCATTTTGTAACTGCGTTGATTGAACTGAAATCTTGCAGTAAGAGTGATATGAAACATACACTTTAAATGGTACTACTTGAACTGAACCTCCTACATTATTGATTTTTAAGAGCAGAATGGATCGTTACTAGCATCTATCCTGAATAATGACATGCCAGGTGAGGTTGCCAGCTACTGTGTTCCAGAAATAATCGGGAAGGTGTCTGTTTAACGTTCATTTTGCTGTTCCCCTAAAGCAATGTGTATCAGCAACGCTATATTATATATCTGCTTAATCAATAAAAAGAACATATATCTCCAGAGTCTGTTCCTTGTTCTTATTTCTCTCTGATTCTGTATGGTCTATCTGTGGATTGCTAGAGGACTTAAATTTAAAAGTGTGTGTTAGTTTCGACACAGATGAAACCTCAAGTGTACCGTATAGACTCAGGCCCCGACTGTCCTATGGGCAAAGCAGTGGTCTTCTGAGGGAGGGTTGCTCTAAACCTATAGTCTGCTTTTACTTTTGGCCACCACTCTAGCCATGTTACAGGTTAGATAGACCCATGGCGTGAGCCTCCAAGGCTGCTTTTTATCCCTTTGAGTGATATGCAATTGCAGTAGCAGGAACTTCCCAGGCTTATTGGAATGGATGTTAGTGTATGATTTACCTTTCAGCCCCAGACACAGGAATATCAAAGGAGAGATACTGGGGAGCTGTTTCTCAGCAAAACCCCAACCTTCCCACTTACACTCTGTTTTCCATGGATATATATATGTGGTATTTTGCAGTAGATGTGAACTCACTCTACCCACATACTGAGCCCACTTTGAGTGAGTCAGCTCCATCAAACAAGCTGAGTAGCTCTAGTTAGCTTGCTACTGAGCCTCAGAGGTTAAGAGACGAAGGTTAGCAGCTCAGTTCAGTGCCATCTGAGGGCTTGTGGTAACAAAGGGAGTGTCCTGTACATTTGTAGACATCCTCAAGGGGAAACAAAATTAGAAAAATCCTTCACTGCTTTCATTTCTGAAAATTTCCATTCTTGAGTTTCACACCCCTTCTGTTGAGCCAGAAGTGCCCCCTGCTCCACATACAGTGAGAAAGCTGAGCATAGAGCGACAAACCTTGATATTGGAGATTTGTGTTTTGTTGGGTTTTTTTCTTTTTATATTTATCTAACAGGGTAAAGGCTCCCCCAATCTTGGTCAAGCCTGTAGCAGAGGGGAATCATCCGGAAGGTCTCCGCAGGTACAGCTGAGAGGGTTAATTGTTTAGGGGGGTGTTAACTGTTGCAGGCCCGTGGAGATTTACTTGGTTGAGCCAGAAGTGCCCCCTACTCCAGCGAGAAAGCAGCCTCCTCCCTGCCTGCATTGCTGGCATGTGAGGAGGGGGGGTTAAACAAACAAACAAAAAATGAAAACAACAACAAAAAACAAAAACAAACAACAACAACAAAACAAAACAAAAACACAAACAGAAAAAAGCTCATCCAGTTAAACTTACTGCTGACTACTCAATATGGTGTCCACATGGCATAAGAAGACCATGATTCTGTCTTCAATCAAAGTCAATGTGGGAACTCAGACAGATGCTGCTCAAATGGATGTGGAGGTGCAGATGACAGGCTGTAGAGTGTGCCACAGCCTCTTGCTGGCCTCAGAGGGCAACTCCCATGGCTGTGTGCAGTGTGAGCAGGTAGATGATCTGCTCAGCTGAGCAGTCCATCTTGAAGATGAGGTTTTGAGGTTTCAAGCTGAAGTGAAAGGACTCAGGAGTATTGGGGAAAGTGAAATTGAGATTGACCGCTGGAGCCATTCTCTGTGCTCCACTCAGCAGACAGGTAAATCCCAGGATCAGGGGGCCCCTGTGCCCTGCCTCTCTCATACAAATAACAGAACCCCAAGTAAAGGGGGTGAGTGGAGGCAAGTTGATGGGCATGGTAGAAGGAGAGCACAACCCTTGCCTGCTTCTATTCCTCAGGTGCCTCTGAAAATAGGTACAAGGCCCTTCTGGAAGACATTCAGTCTTCTTATAACGAGTTGTAGGGTGGGGGAGTGGTAGAGGGGGAGGCTTGCAGGCATGTCCCACCTCGTGGGGTTGGGCGGCTTCTCCATCCACACCCCCCCCTGCCCCCATCACTGCCCTCACTCAAGGGGTATGGACCCCTGCAATTTGATGTCCCCTCTGATAAAGACCTATCTGGCAACTTGCCCATAGCCTGTCCCTCAGCCCGACAACTTAGGACTTGAGGGGTGTTGTGCCATCCCCACTGCTACCTCAGGGTTGGTACCAGTCAGGAGGTTCTCGCAATCTCACTCAAATGCCTGTACACAAATGCGCCCAGCATGGGTAACAAAAAGGATGAACTAGAGATCTGTGTGCAATCTCAGGACCATGATCTCATTGCAATCACTAAGACATGGTGAGACAGCTGACATGACTGGAACACTGCCATGGATCGCTATGTCCTTTTTAGAAAGGATAGAATCATAGAATGGAAGAGACCTTCAAGATCATCAAGTCCATCCATTAACCCTACACTGCCAGTATCCCTAAACCATGTCCCCCAGCACCACATCTGCGCGATTCTTAAAAACCTCCAGGGATGGGGACTCCACCACCTCCCTGTTTAAACCAGCTGCGGCTACCCTGTCACCACTCCCAGATACACGGATAGGCTGGCAGGGCGAGGTGATGGAGTTGCTCTCTATGTGAAAGAGCAATTGGAATGTATGGAGCTCTCATTGGGGGACAATGAGGAGCAGTTTGAAAGCTTGTGGGTAAAGATCAAAGGTGAGACTAATATGGCAGACATTGTAGTAGGTGTTTATTACAGGCCACCTGATCAGGATAAGGAAGCTGATAAGGACTTCTACAAGCAGCTGGAAGTAGCTTCGAAATTACAGGCTTTGGTTGTCATGGGGGACTTTAATTACCCTGACATTTGCTGGAAAATTGCACATCCAGACATGCTCAGTGCAGTAGGTTCCTCCAGAGCATTGATAATAACTTCCTAATGCAGATGTTGGAAGAGCCAACAAGGAGAGGAGTGATGCTGGACCTTGTACTGACCAACAAAGAGGGACTGGTTGAGGATGTGAAGGTAGGAGGCACCCTTGGCTGTAGTGACCATGAGATGGTGGAGTTTAGAATTGCAGGCAGCAGGCACAGGCCACTGCTAGAAGTGGACACTGTCTGCAAAACATGCTGCTGACTCCAGAAGGCACAGCCAGTTAGAAAACCTGAGCTGAAAAAGTAAAATCACTGAACAGAATTTGCTTGCTTTTCACCCAAACCAGGACATTACTGAAAAATGTGAACTGAGTCTAGGACTCCAAAGTGATCAGTTTTGCTTTCTGCAAGCCTACCATATGAAAGACTGCCTCTGAATTTGGAAGGAGATAATGAAATAGATCTTACAGATGTTTACAGAGATTTCCTCCCAGGCATGAAGGGCAGTGTAGGAGGAACACAAAGGCACTTGTTTGAATATTTATCTCATGGGAGTGGCGGCTGGTACTGCGGGTTATCAGAGGGAGGTGGTAGCATCTCTCTGGTGCATAAGAGTTAAAAGGACACTGTATCAGCCATTAGACAGTCAGCTCCTTGGAGTTCTCAGTCTGAGATTTTGGAAAAATTTATTGAAAAACTACTGAAGTCAGCAATATGGGGTTTTCATGTGAAATCAGGGAACGGATTTAGCTACAGCTGAAGACATCTAAACATGTGTGTCTGTGTATGAGATAGGTGTCAAAGCTCCAGTTATCTTAGTGGATATCTAGGTCTGGATTTAGGTGCCTCAGGGTCAGTGTACAGTGCCATTTCAGTTTTGCTTGGCCTTCATATGCCATTCCAGAGGGACACCAATCTCAGCTCCTGTTGAATTCAGTCAGTAAAGTCCATAGGCAGAGACAGCAATTTATCACATCCTGATAGCTCTCTAGGCTCTATTAACTATATTGACTGCATCTCTTTGGACTGTATTGGGGACTTAACATGCTCACACAAAGATATTTACACCTAGATCTTAGTAACAAACTGAACACTGCTTCAAGGATATAAAAACTTCAGGGCAAAACCCTTATTCCATTTCTGTTGCTAAGAGTTTTGCCACAAACTTCAGTCAAACTAGGAATTCACTTTCTGTGCTCTAGATACTTTGTATCTAAGCATTTTGTTCAACTTGCAAATGATCATACTTCTGTAAATAAAATTTCCTACAAACTCTTGGATAAACTTCCCTATCCATCTGTTATTTCAGTAATATCCAAGATAATGCCTCACAGTAGCTCCAAAAGAGCCTGGGAAAAAAAAACAACAACAACAAAAAAAACCAAAAAACCAAACAAAAAAAACAACAAAACCAAAACCAAAAAAAAACAACAAAACAAAAAACAAACAAACAAAAAACAACAAAACAACCAAAAACAAAACCAACAAAGGTTATATCAACATTTACAGTTGGGTGGTGAAGTACAATATAAACAAACTTTCCTAAGGGCATCTACACCCTGACACAAGTCTGACAGAAGCATGTGTAGGTGTCTCTACACATCACTATGCAGTTCCTTATGGAAGGTAATAACCTGGGTGTCAAAACCAGTATCGCTCTCTGTGTCCCTGAGACAGCATCCTTTGGTTGAGGGACAGCCTTTTGTTAGTGCAGTCACATTGCCCAGTGCTGGAACAAGCTGTCTTGGTGCTTGCTGGGATATCTTGTACTGCTGTACGATAGAATGTCATTGTGCTTTAAATAAAAAATATGTTCACCAGCTATCTACAAGTTGCTTTTTAATAATGTCCTCTGCTATTGTTTTGTTTTATATTATGTTTTGAGGAGTGTTTTTTCTGTTTGTGAGTTAAGAAATTGTGCCAAAATGAGAGCACTCCTAAGATTGGAAATGAATACCCGGGAAAAGAACAACTAGTTACTTGAGTAAGTTTGCCTGAAGGGGAAATCTCAAAACTTTTAGTAAAATTTCATTCCCTTCCTTCATGTTAATTAAATTCATCACTACACTGTTCATCATTGCACTGTTTGATTCAGCATCAGGAGTTTTTTTATTTCCACTGACTTGAATAAAAGAAGGATCAATTCCTAAATGACCATTTTCCATCAAGGCATCAGATCCACATTTAGTTATAAATTATTCTCCTGGTAAAATGGGATCAACAGGGCGTATTTATGACATACAAGAAAATCTTCCATGGAGATCATGTTGTCCTTGGAATCAATCTTTTCAGGTAGTCCTGTGGAGTGGGTTAATGCAGTAGCAATATTTCTTCAACTTTTCCCCCATTTATCTTTCTCACACTTGGAGGCAATGTCTTCTGGCTGTTCTGTGCTGGACCACATGCAGGCACAGCAGGAGGCTCTTGGCTTCTCTGGCTCATTAACTGTCCAAACAACTGCTCCTCACTCCCTCAGAGGAAGGAACAGTGGGCAGATAGAAATATTTTACAGACCAGATGGGGCTAATGGGCCACAAACTGGAGCAATCTAACCAAAATATATATTTAATTGAAGGTTGCTTCTTGAATTTCTGGCATGGAATTATGGACTGTGCTTGACAGATTTGTCGTGACCAGGTCTAGTTTTGTATCTTTCAACTCCTTATCGTGTCAGTGGTATTCAGTGGCTCTCAGACATTACAGGAATTGCTTCATCACTTCTGCTATCAGACATTCATAATACTTCAGATAGTCCTCGAGAAGTCTTAAGTGCACTTCTGCTAAGTGGCACCCCTAACAGTATATGATTATTGTCACATCTGCTTTGTTATTTTCTGGAAATATCTCCTTTTCTACTTTGCTTTTGTTGTGTTTGCTTGTGGCTTCCCCAAACATGTTGGCTTTAAGTCTGTATATCCAAAGGAACGTTATGCTTGTGCAAGATGCGAGGAATTTCCCTCAGGCCTCTTGTTTATTCCCCTTCATACCTTTAGGAGAAATTATCCAGATTTCAGCAGCTAGGTAGAATCTGATTTTGGTAACCAATTTGTGAGAGGTATGCCAGGAATGGCAGCGGACTTCAGTTGCTGGTCTTTGTTATCCAGTAATGTTTTGTTTTTTATCTTTTGCCCTGCATTGATATCATGGAATCGCAAAATGGAAGGAGATGAAAGGATATTCTGAAGATAATCTAGTCCCACTCCTCTGCCAAAGGAGCAGGTTGCACAAAAACACATCTAAGTATTTTGAAAGTCTCCATAGAAGGAGATTCCACAACCTTTCTGGAAATTATATCCTGAGATTAGATCTGTGTTGAGATACATATCTGAGACCAATAACATTTGTGGACTTCTCTCAAAATGTCCCCTGGATCATTTCAGAATAATGGTTTGCTTCTCTACATTTCCCTTTTTGCTTATTTTAATAAGAGATGATCCTTTATCTCCTCAGTCAGATGACAGTGCAACATTTAGAAGATCTCTTAAAGCAGCTGCTGCTGCACTCTGCACCAACAGTGGTATCATTTCATTAATGGAAAAGAAACCCTTGTTAAGCAAATGGGATGTAAAGTGTTATATAACAGGAAACATTTAATGACAAGATACTTAAAGTTCTGGTTATATTGTATGCACAAGTCCAGTTAAGTTTTTCTTGGCCCCATTGTGCAAAATAATTCATCTGTCCTAAGGAAGGGATTAATTTGTTTTCTGGTATTATTGTCATGCTGCAACTAATATATCTGACATTGAGAAGCTTTAAGATTCTTCAAGAGGTTTGTTGAATATTGTAGTGACTTAAGATTATTAAGACAGAAACAAGAATAAGCATATTTAGGTTTCATATTGCTTAGTGATGAATATCAGTGATGAATTTTGGTTACTTAAAAATGTCTACTGCAAGCACTTTCAATACCTTCCTATGATGGCTGTGCTTGCCCAGTGTCTTCTCCCTTTCTCTTCAGGTAGGACACCAAGAGCCAATAAAGAAATTTTTAAGAGAGGATCAGCCTGTTTTCCTCCAGATCCATCAGAAAGTAGATGCTTATCTACATTTAGATAAGACACTGTAGAAGAAGCAGACTAACATACAAGGCATCAAGATGTCAGTGGTAGCAAAGGCCTGGAAGAAATTTCCTAGAGAGGTCTATATTGGCCAGATACCTAGACAAGATGTTGTTTTGATTAGTAAGATGCTGTGGGTCAGACCACAAAACTAAAATAAATTAGATCAGACTGAGATCTTAAGTTATGGCTAAGATCCAGCCCTCAAAAGGAAAGATTCAGATAAAAGTTTGAAGATTTTGTCAGTAATAGAGATGTCTCCTCTGCCTTTAATTCCCTGGCTGATGTTATAAGGGAAAAACATATACCCTTTCATTAGATAAAGAGTATGTGTAGCCTAGTGGCATAATAGTACTAGCATGTATGTGCATGAAAGTAGTATGTGGAAGCTTTTTTGTGGACTCAGGCCAGAGGTTGATCTCAGTCAGACTAGCTGGGAGCAAATACCTAGTTATTGAGCTGCTGAGTCCCACCACACTTTTCTGTATTAACCAGTTACCTAAAATTTGGCGATCCATTTAGACACTTATACACACCTGCATGTGTACAGGTGTGTATAAGTGACTAAAATATAATCAGGACCCTGATTAAATGCACTGTTCAAGTTATCTTTTTAATAGTTTCTGAAAATTAATCTATTACTGATGTAAGTTATGAAGTTGGTATTCCATAGATAGAACAGGGAGTATGTGAATCTTATTAGAAATCAATGGATAACCTTGGTCAGACTTTCCACAGTGTAAGAAGGATTTGGAGGTCACCTTTTTGAAGATGCCTGAAAGCCCATATTTAAATCAGAAGCAGCTGACTTTACAGCTGTATCTGAAATATTCAAAATGGGTTGGAAATGGGACTCAAGTCTTGTAAGCAAGCTTCTCTGTATAAAGCTTTCCAGGAAAAAGTTTTTCACATTCTACATCCCAAGACTAATAAGAAATAAAAATAAATTATTTGTAGGGTTTTATTTCCATTTCACTTTTAATCTCTTTGCATTTAGCAGCTTTCTATAAGTGTTCTTTTTGCTTTTTCTGTAGACTGTATGTGGATGGACCTTTTGGAAGCCCCTTTGAAGAATCTCTGAACTACGAGGTCAGCCTCTGTGTGGCTGGAGGTATTGGAGTTACACCATTTGCATCAATACTCAACACACTGCTGTAAGTGAACTTAAGTTTTTAAAGCCATTTAACCCCAATTTACCATAGTAGTACATATCAGAAAGACTTTCAGAGTATTTAAAACTTCCATTAGCATAACATAGGTGAATGATTCCTTGGAGAGAGGTAGAGGACAAGGATGTACCCTGAAGAGCATAAATAATCTCATACAGACTTTGTAACCCAAGGAGTTGTGGCAGAGTTGTGCCAGTAATGCACCTGAACTGGGACAGTGTCACTACCCTCTATATCCTTCCATCAGCCTCATCTATGATTAATGTTGTCACAGCCCTTCAGTTAGATTTGTCCCCCTAGTCCCAACTGAGATGAAGCTATCAACATTATGATAGTGACTTTTTAAGACACAGGAGGCTGTGACAGCCTTTCTGCTGAACACGCAGGGCCAGCTCTCCTGGTCTGTTTGACTCATGTAAATATGTTAGCTTAAGGTTTTAAATGAAAGGGGTCATCAACTTGAATTCAGGTAGCATTTGGATGACTAACTCCATTTGAAAAGTTTAAATTTTAGATATACTTTTTTTTATTAATTTTTTTTATCAGATTAACAGATCATACACTGTGTGAAATAGGCTTGTTTTCGTGATTGATCTTGATTTAATTTTTGTTTTTTAGCTAGAGTATTGGCTAAGAACTTCAGTCACAGGTTAAGCACCTCTGTTTCATAGAACAAAAGCACCAAACCTTCCATGAAATCTTGAAAAACTATCTGGCTTTGGGAGGGTTTTGCAGTGTACAACAGAAACATATGGTGATTTGTTTGAAGAGAAACATGCCAGTGGTCGTCTCTAACTCCAAAGTGAAGTTAAAGCCCGGAATTCAGATCCTGTGCATGTTCTTCTGTCCTTGATCTGGGCTGGTCCTGACAGTGCTGAGTGCTTCGGAAAATTATCAGCCCTATCTATCTCATAGTGTTACATCCCTCAGAGACCATCTTGGGCTCCCTCAGTTTATTTTCCTGAGACTGTATTGATCATCCTTTTCAAAAAGAGGGTACATTTTTGCTGAAAGCCTGTGCCCCAGGTAGATAAGATGACCATTTTCCTTATGTTGGATTGTCCTTGACAGTATTTAGTGAAAATGTCACAGGTCATAATGGGCCAGCAGCCAGCAGTGAGATGTTTGCCTCTAACAGTATGTTATCAGAGGCTGTAGGAACTTGCACGGACATTGCCATAGAAAGTTAGTGTCCAAAAGCTTTTGCAATGTCTATTTATCTGGATAAATCCATAAATTGCCTTCCAAGCGGCCAATGCCTTCACCTGCCTTTGTAGCCAACCTTCCCCTTGCGCACTAGACAATATATGGGAAAATCATCATGTGACTCTGGGAAAAAGCAACAGTTTTAGTCTGCTTCTTCTTTCCATATTAAAATATCATCAAAGTACTAGTTTAGTGGATGTCTTTGCCTTGACTTAAAAGGAGAAATTGGCAAGTGTGAACACACAAACTGCCTTATGATGCCAGCGCTGTAAAGCAGCGGGGCCAGTCCTGTTGTGTTATGGACATGCAGGTCTGTGAGAGATCAGAACCTTGCCCACATAGTAATTTGTTTCCTGCTCATTTATGTTGCTGTTATATGTATCCTTCCCCTGTACTTAACAAGGAACCCTATAACCTATTTTTAAGAAAATGTAAATTGTATTAAGGAACGCTAGTGGCTTTCATTCAGAAGAGTCTGTAAATACTGCCTCCTAATATGGGCAGTGGTAACACAGAAACACACAAGTATTATATAAATGTAGAATTTGTTGTAATGGGAGATTTCACATTGATTGTATAATATATCCCACTTGAGGTAGGCCCAAGTGTATATGTCTGTGATGCTATTTTAAATCTATGCTTGACTTGGTTTTTAAGTCTTTCAGTCCAGCCTCTTTATCCAGATGCAATGTTTCATCATCAAGTTTTGTTACTGAAGTACAGCATTTCAGTAAGAGATGTCTTGCATTTTTCTCTTCTTTTATCCTTTTTTATGGTGAAAGGCACTTATTTCCCTTGTTACTGCTCATAGCTATCTTGTCACATCTGACCAGATTGTGACCCTGCCTAAGGGCTTGTCTTAGTATAGGCAGTCAAAAGAAGATGGAGGAAATCCTGCTTCACAGGTCAACAGCTCTCAGGGTTTAACCCCAATTGGCCACTAAGCATCACTCAACTACCTGTTCATTCCTTCACCTTCCCTGCTCTACCAACCTGGTTGGATGGAGAGGAAGATCAGAAAAAAAAAGAAGAAAAAAGTAATGCATGGGTTGGGATAAAAGCACTTTAATAATTGTCATAAAAATAAAATATATTAATAATGGTAGTAATAATAATAACTGTAATGAAAAGATAACACAAAGAGAGTGAAATAAAACATAAGAAAGACAAGTGATGCAGGATGCAGTCACTCACCACACACAGACCAATGCTTAGTCATCCTTGAACAGCAGTGCATGCACCTCTCCTGGACTGTATATACAGAGCATGATGTTCTGTGGTATGGAATCTACTGAGCATGACTTCTATTGTATGGAACTTCAACTAGTTCCATACAGCTGTGCCAGCCATGCTCCCTTCCACCTTCTTGTTCATCTGCTCACGGTCAGAGCACAGAAAAATTACAAAATCCTCAACTTGTGAAAGCACTATTTAGTAGCAACTAAAACATCAGTTTGTTATCGACATTATTCTCATACTAAATCTAAAACACATTACTGTACCAGCTAACAGAAAGAAAATTATCTCTATCCCAGCCTAAACCAGGAAAACTTTACAAAAAAAAAAAAAAAAAAAGCTGAAATCAGGGGTGAAAGGCACTGTACTCCCCAGTCTTAAATAACTTTTTTTTTTTTTTCTATCTGTGAGGATTTTACATGAAAGGTGAGTTCTCAGCTTTTGCATACTGTTGAGAATGTCACTGTCCTTGCTTCTCAGGCTTACAGTGGAGGTTAGGAGTATGGGGAGGTAAGACAGTGGTTGGAGTCATCACTTAAGTAGTTCTGTTAGTACTATATCCTTGCTGGGTAAGCCAGCCACACTGGAGTTTGAGATAATGAACAATCATAGAATCATAGAATTATAGAATGGGAGAGGTTGGAAGGGACCTCTGGAGATCATTGAGTCCAGCCCCCCTAACAGAGCAGTATCACCTAGGGCAGGACACACAGGAACAGATCCAGGTGGGTTTGGAAAGTCTCTAGAGACAGACTCTACAACCTCCCTGGGCAGCCTGTTCCAGTGCTCTGTCACCCTCACAGCAAAGAAGTTTCTTCTCATGTTGAAGTAGAACCTTCTCTCCTAAGTTTATACCCATTATTCCTTGTCCTATTACTGGGCACTACAGTAAACAGATTGGCTTCTTCCATTTGACACCCACCCTTCAGGTATTTATAGACATTAATTATAGGCAATGGCTATGGTGAGATGTATAACTTTTTGATTGGGGTTGGCTCCTGGCAGTACCATTTGAGGTTGACAGGATATGCCCTTCTCTGTGTGAAAATTATTTTAAGAGGAAAAGGAGGAAAGAATCTGTGCACTGACCGTTTTAGTGCTCAGAAAACCAGAAAGCAGCATTGAACAACTAAGAACATACCGCTTGGGTATTTGTGCCTTATTTGAACTCATGAATTAATCAGATTTTTTCACTTCTGTATTCTTTCACAGATTGTTCATTCCAATCCTTCCATTTTCCTATATTTCTCTTTTAATTTAATTAGAAATCTAAAATGAGAGTCCTGTATTTCTAAATGCAGTGCCAGAATCTGCCCATGACTGCACTTTTCCCACCAGCATTTTCTGAGGGATGTAATATATCTCACAGTTCCCTAATAACAATGGAGGTCTGATTTAATTTGATCTTTGTGATTTCAGTTCAGCATTAATTAAATCAACCAGAGCCTTTCACATATGAAGGCAGAATTAAGTCCTGACAGCATTGCATTTGTCAGTATTTTGCTCTTATGAGTTGCTTTATAAACCTAATAAATAACTTATATAATACACTTGAACTTGAATTGTGTGCTTTGCTTTGAAGTAAAAGTTTGATGATGATGCATGAATCCATATTTGCTGCCCAAAACATCTGTATACCTGACAACTTCCTAATGTGGAAACAGTATCTGTGAATGATGTTAATTCTGTGCTAGAAATATTTAATATCCTCAGGATCATCCTAATAGGCTGCATTGGTCATTTCAGTGTTTAATATATCACAGGATGAAGAGCAGCTTTGCAGTTAATTTCTAATGCAAGTTCATATTTCCACTAATGAATATAAAGCATCTTGATGTTTCCTTTTTAAATTATATTTTATTAATTACCCAAACATTTTATTTTCAAGTGATGGTTGGACATGCTACAAGCTCAGAAGACTCTACTTCATTTGGGTTTGCAGAGACATTGAATCATTCCACTGGTTTGCAGATCTACTCTGTATGTTGCATAACAAGGTAATGTGTGCTGACTGGAAGAACACTTGATAGCTTAATAAATGCAGGCTGTGTCCATACCACGCAACTAGCACCCTATAGAGAAAGGCAGCCTTGCTGCAGAGTGAGCTGCAGCAGTACTTCTGCTTGTGCTGCTGTCCCAGGCTGAATTTATTCTCCAAACTGTACAAAATGATGTTGAGTATCTATCACCAGTTTTTTGGTACACGGTGTTGCCATGTACCAGTAGTCTGGACACTTCTCCATTAAATTTATGAGATCGAAGTAGAACATGCAGGCTGGGGAGCTGTGAATGTCTTCAGCCGTTTGCCTAGTAGACAAGTAGAGAAGGGAGGGGTTTCTACAATTCCAGGTGGATTTTAAGAGCAGTGTAACTTCCTAAAAAAATTTTTACACAGCATAATATGCAATATTCTGGAGTTCATAAAGGGGGATCTTCTTCATTAAAAAGCTTCACTGATGCTGTGTCCCTCAGAATAGTATGCATAAGTGACTCTATGCTTACATTAAAAGAAGGGATAATATTTCAGAATCTGCTTTTATCATCCTTCCAGCTTTGGCAGGAGAATCGACCAGACTATATAAATATACAGCTGTACCTCAGTCAAACAGATGGAATACAGGTATGTGGTTAAATGCTGTTTGTAAACCGAACTAGATCTTCAGGCAGAAGAAAATGCAAACTGTCAATCTAAGGCAAAAGGGAATTACTGCAGATGGTAAAAACAGGAAGTAAGGCCATAAACTCAAGTGACTGATTTAGTATGAGGGCAAGAGGGCAAGTCCATCCCCATGGCATTAAGACAATCTAGCCTAGTATCCTTAACTTGATTAGATGTGGGCAGAAATCCATCTCTCCCTTTTCTAGGAAGAAGGTCTTTCCAGGCCAGGCCATGAACTAGACAGCTGGCCATATTTACTGGGAAAACTACATCATTTCTGGGCTAATAATCAAAACAGAATAGTTCTAGGAGCTGCAAGCTCAAATCTTCTTTTCAAATAAATATTTTGCGAGAAGTTAGTTATTTTTAAAAGCTTTGTATTTTTTTTCTTCAAATATAGATAAAAGTTAACAATTTCTTGATATATGAGGCTGACATATGGAACTGTCAATGAATGTCAGTTATGAACAGTGCTCCATAAATTTAGTGCATGGATGACATATGCCAATTGAAATGAGGTGCTTGAAAATATGTAATTGATGAACCTGGTATGTAAAAAAAAATAAAAACCCAAAGCAGTACTCCATTGCAATGACACAGCTAGATTGTAATAATAGAGAATTCAAAGCAAGTTCTCTGTGTATCAAGCAGCTACTGAATTTATTAAAGTCAACTTTGTTTTAAAACTTTCTTTCTTTAAAATCACTTTTGTGGTTATTGATCGAAACAGGCAGATTGAACAAAACCATCCACAATGCTGCTTGTGATTTCTCAAGAAGGAGTTAATCTGAAGTCTTTGTTGGCACACAGCTTTTGTGTTCACTCATATTAGTCCGAAGTGCTGACTGATACCAAAATTAGGGCAGTTTTGCTTTGTGCTTCCTTTTCTCTGAAGTAGCATGCCTATGTGACAACAGGGAGCCAAGACCATCCTTCATCAAATGCCTCTGTAATATAAAAGGCCAATGGAGGATGAATTAGACAAAGCTCTGTGTTTGCATTGGTATGAGCAATGTTTCAGGTTGATCAGTAGTGGAGTGAATGTGGAAGCCTAGATAATATATAGCTTCTCTCTGCCTTTCTGTCACATTAGGAAGGAAAGGAAGGAAGGGACAAAACCAAGGAAGGGAGTGATGCCTTGCAAGGGAAGGGCATTTGACCTTATCAAAATTCTGGTGAGCTAGCATTGCTGGAATGGATCACATTCCATCTGGGGAGCAGTTTTGGCTGCTCTGTGCTGTTATGGCAGCTCAAAGCAGCTGGCAAACTACTCTCAGGGAGAAATGTAAGATTTCCCTTGTTACTTTTTCAAGATCTAGTCATCTTAATATTTACTTGTACAAATTTAGAAAAAAAATACTTCAGACAGAAATATGATTTTTGCATCAGCAGTGTTTCTTGCAGCTTAGCATTAAAAGCCAATGAGGGAATGAATAATAGGAGTGTGGTTATTGTTTTATGGCTTAAATAAATTGGTTTAAAAGTAATGGGGAGATTAATGAGCAGCTGCATGAGGAGCAATGTATAACAAACACCAAGAAGACCCATTGAAAAGGCAGGGAGCAGTGTACTGGTGCATGAAATGGCTGCAGTTTTAATCACAACTGATACTTGTGCTCAAGTTTTACACCTCAGCAATGTGGTAAATCAGACAATGTCAGAAATGGGAGCCCTGAGCAATATGAGGCAATCTGAAAATCAGGCAGAATGGAATTTTTTGTTTCTTGCAGAAAATAATTGGTGAAAAATATCAAGCTTTAAACTCGAGGCTTTTGATTGGACGACCCCGATGGAAACTCCTTTTTGATGAAATAGCAAAGTGTAACAGGCGGTAAGTACTGGTCTGTTTGAAGTATGCCACAGTTTGAAGGCTGGGGATATTATCTGTTTCCAGCTATGTTTGTATGGAAATATTTTGGGGTTGTATCTCAGAGTGTAATGTTTAAGCTACTGATGTTGCAATAATCTAACATTTTGCTGTTACATAGCCTGTACAAACATACATTTTTCTACACTCAGATCAGTTCATCTTTTCATGCTATTAGGATGTTCACAGAAAGTAAAAGTAATAGATTTCCATCTCACTGCAGAGATTGCATATGTTTTTGTCCTTGGCAATATCTTGCTTGCAACATATGCTGCTTTTATAGATAAAGTTGAATTTTTTAAGGTTGACAACTTCTACTATAATTTTTATTATTTATAGTGCTTGTTTACAAGCAAAATGCACAAGGACTAATCAAACTGTTCTGTATTGGTTTTATTCAGAATATTTATTATCTTTGGAGATTCCTGGTGCTATTTTATTCTTTGTTGAGACCTGGAAATGTCTTTTTACTATGCTAGGCAAACATAGTCAGAAACAATGCAGTTGTAAACCAGAGAAGACATGCAATTGGACTATGGACTGTCTTTTGTCCACATCCAGCTTCATTGTTTTGATTATTTTACCCAACTATTGGCAGTTTTTTTGTGTTAAAAGAGGATCTAGTTTGAAGAGATTATGTGAATCTTCCCTAATTCACTTCCGGCAAAGTCAGTGAGGTGAGAGCAAAAAACAACCTGGAGAGGCTGTTGGTAGTAATCTGGGTGCTGAGCACCAGAGTGAGAGGTGCTCTTGTGTTCACCTGCAGAAGATTCCTTCAAGAACTTTTTGTCCTCTGTTGCACTTCCAAAGTGAACATCTGCCTTGGCTTATTGACTCTTCTGAGTCTGGATGGATCTAGGGGACACTGAGCCCTGATTCTTAAGAAATATTGAGTGCCAGTTTGTGTCACTGTTGGCAGAGTAAGCTGCTGACAGTATGTATCTTGGATTCAGGACTTAGGGGATGTTGTGGACAGGGTCCTTTTCCAGGATGCAAGTGTCCTGAAATTGGGCCACAACAACTCCATACAGGCTTGGGGAAGTGTGGCTGCAAAGCTGTCTGATAGAAAAGGACCTGGGGGTTTTAATTGGCAAGAGGCTGAATATGAGCCAGCAGTGTGCCCAGGTGGCCAAGAAAGCCAATGGCACCCTGGCTTGTATTAGAAATAGCGTGAGCAACAGAAGTAGGGAGGTGATTGTCCCTCTGTATTTGGCACTAGTGAGGCCACACCTTGAGTGTTGTGTCCAGTTTTGGGCACCTCAATACAAGAGAGATATCGAGGTGCTGAAATGAGTAAAGAGGAGGCAACAAAACTGGTGTAGGACCTGGAGAATAAATCTTATGAAGAGTGATTGAAGAAGCTTGGACTGATTAGTTTATGGAAGAGGAGGCTAAGGGGAGACCTCATCACTCTGTACTACTACCTGAAAGGACATTGTAAAGAGCTTAGTGCTGGTCTCTTCTCAGGGATAATTAGTGATAGAAAAAGAGGGAATGGATTCAAGCTGCAACAGGGTAGGTTTAGACTGGGCATTAGGGAAAAAATTTTCACTGAAAGAGTAGCCAGACATTGGAATAGGCTGCCCAGGGAGGTGATTGAGTAACCATCCCTGGATGTGTTCAAGGGTCATTTGGATGTGTTTTTGAGGGGCATGGTTTAGGGATGAACTTTGTAGAGTAGGGTTAATGGTTGGACTTGATGATCCCAAGGGTCTTTTCCAACCTGAATGACTCTGTGATGCCCCAAAGTCATTAGAGGGACATCTCTAGTACACCTCTAGGGACATTTCCATCTCACACTGTAGAAATTAGTATCACATAGAGAATGGTTTTGTAGTAAAGAACCATGGGAAGGAAAGGGAAACGGAAAGGTCAGAGGAGGAAGTTGACTCTCTGGCTAGGAATCCTCTGCATAGAGAGCTGTCAACCGTTTATGCTCCATTCTAATGTCTTTTTTGTTTAACTGTATGAATGCTATTTTAAAAGATGCAAATGATGAGGTGTTTGCCACTTTCTTGCAAGGCTGTAAGCACACATAATACAGATGAAGCTATTAGTAGTAGGCATACTTGCTTTTTCTTTTGTGCTTCCATTGCATTACACATTGTTGAGGGTTTCACATTTATCTGAAATCAGCCCTTGGGCTTGTTCCTGAGCAGCCACTTTTCCACTTTTTATCTTTTGATTTTAGTAAAAGCTGTGTATAAATAAACATGCAGCTGGCAAACCTCTCATCGCTTTAGCCATCTGGTTGTTTTGTGGTTTGTGAATTGTTGCTGTTGTTGTTGTTTGGGTCCCAAATAAGCAAAGTGCATTTGTAAGTGTCTGAGCTTTGCCAAACCTTCAGAGTGTGACACGGGACAACCCAGCATCGGGTTCCTGTTTCTTTCTTCTGAACTAAGAGGAGCAACCGTGTGCCATCTACCGTTGATATTTTATATGACACCTGCAGTCCAAACGATGTGCATAGGAACCATTTATACTATAAATTTCTGGTCCTGTTTTTCATGCTCCCTTTTGGGGGATGAAACAGCCATATTCCCGGTCCATTTGTTCTGGATGAAAATTTTACACCATGCCTTAGCAGACACTCTTTCTCCATTTCACTTAGGTCAAATGTACTCTTGCTTTTTTTCCAGATGGAGACTGACCTAGAAAAAATACATTAATATATGTAGGAGAGAAAGGCATGGAGCACCATGAAACCTCTCTCCAGGAATGAATGTCATTTAAAACTGGAGCATTTCAAGTCTCCTGACTTTGTCATCTCTAGAGCAGCAAAGTATTTCACATCTCCCTCACCTCCTGCTGTTCTTAAAATGAATGTAATAATATGTGCTGACCTACTAATCCCATAGGAACACTGAGGGGTTATTTGCTTAGTGCTCTCAATAAATAAAATATTAATGCTTATGATTATTAAAAGAATGTCCTATAACATAATTTCTCTAATTGTAAACATGTTAAGATATTTGTAAAGATTTTTAGATCTAGCACTATCAAGCTGCCTGTTTTCTTATGAGAAACAAAATGAGGCATTGTCCCAAACAAAGCGATACACAATTAAAGCCCATCAGCTCAAGATAGCAGTAGTGTACTGCTCCATTTAGTAGCTACTTTCAGACACTGCTTGCCTATGTCACAGCAGCTGGTCAGGAATTAAGCAAGACAGAGAGGAAAGTATCTGCAGGAAGGGAACTGAGGGGAGAACATGGGGTGTGAACTGTGGGAGGCAGGTGTTAGGTGGAAGGATGTCGAGAGTAGATGCTGATGGTGGATATCCTAGGAAGGCAGTTTGAGAGCCTCTGGCTCACAGAATGGTGCAGTGGCTCAGCTGAGTTTTGGGAGATCTTCTTAGCCATGGGTCTCTAGTGTGACCTTAGACAAATAATTTAACTTTCCTGTGATTCTGTTTATTAGACTAAAATTCTGTGTATCTTGAAAGGATGTTGCTGGGATGGGAATACATTAGCAGTATGTGTTGCTTTGAGATGACTGTGATTTGGGAGCTATATGTACATAATGAGAGGGAGGGAGACAAATGAACTCTTTATTTATCAGTTCTCTGTACTAATTAGAATAATAAAAAATAACACCATTAATTTTCTCAATTAAATACACAGTGTAAGACGGATTCTTGCTGGCATCTCTTGTACCCTTTTGCTCTACTGTGCACAGATGAGGGGGTTCAGAGTCTGCTAGTGCTGAGGAATCTTAATTCAGAGCAACAAGTAATAGTGCTCTCATTATTTATTTAGATCAACCACCAACACAACACCCCCTGCTGTTAAAAGGAGCACTGTCAGGACAGGGAAGTTTAATATATTTACGTAAGGGTGAGAAAAGTACAAGTTACACATATCTGCCATGTATTAATATGAGGGATGATGTAATTGAAGGCATTTAAATTCATCATTGTAAGGTGCCTGCACAAGGACACTGTTGCAGTTGCCTGCTTAACTTTATGATGCTTTTTGATGTTAGAGTCCTCAGTTGTACCATACCAGTGCTGCTGTGCACTGGTAGAGTGTGGGCTGCCATGCTTTTCAGGCTTCTGCCTAATATCAGGCACGTGCACTTTACACAGAATCACACAGAATGTTAGGGGTTGGAAGGGACCTAGAAGATCACCTAGTCCAACCCCCCTGCCAGAGCAGGATCACCTAGACTAAGTCACCCAGGAACAGATCCAGGCGGGTCTTGAGTGT
>JANHGL010004444.1:8933-23978 GCA_024611195.1 Ceyx melanurus | reverse complement strand
TTGAGAAGAGTCTGGCTCCATCCTCCCTACACTCACCCTTAACATATTTATAGACATTGATGAGGTCTCCCCTCAGTGTCCTCTTCTCCAGGCTAAAGAGCCCCAGCTCTCTCAGCCTCTCCTCATAAGGGACATGCTCCACTCCCTTCATCATCTTGGTGTCCCTGCGCTGGACTCTCTCCAGTAAATCTCTATCTTTCCTGAATTAGGGTGCCCAAAACTGAACACAGTACTTGAGGTGGGGTCTCACCAATGCAGAGTAGAGGGGGAGGTGAACCTCCCTTGACCTGCTGGACACACTTCTCCTAATGCATCCCAGGATGCCATTGGTCTTCTTGGACACATGGGCACATGGTTGGCTCATGTTCATCCTCCTGTCCACCAGGACCCCCAGGTCTCTTTCTCCAGATCTGCTCTCCAGTAGATCAGCCCCCACCCTGTACTGATACATGAGGTTGTTATTCCCCAGCTGCAGCACCTTGTAATTGCTCTTGTTAAATGTCATTAAATTTCTCTCTGCCCATCTCTCCAGTCTGTCCAGGTCTCTCTGGATGGCAGCACAGCCTGCTGCTGTGTCAGCCACTCCTCCCAGCTTGGTGTCATCAGCAAACTTTCTGAAGGTGCTCTCTATCCCCTCACCCAGGTCATGAATGCACACTTGACAGTGTGCATTAATGATTCTTCTTAACATGTGTTAGATTCCTTCTCTCACCAGACACATACACAGGTAGCTTTGAACTGTGCATTTGATTATCCTTTATGTGCTAAAATATTCTGTATTAAATAGTTACTGGATAAAATACTGAAGCAGTACTGGAGGCAGGGACCAGAACTTGTCTCCAGCCAATTCACTCTCTGGTGAGTGCTGTAGATGGCAATAGTTAGACCCATGTTCCCTTTTGCATGCTCTCTCTACATCTCCATCTCTCTCAAATTTTTGAGATCTTTCTCTATAGTGGCACAATTTGAGCATGAAGTTGAATAATAATTTTTTTTCATTATATAAAAGAGACAGCATCAGACCCTCTTTCCCTACTCTTTCCTTTCCCTTCTCCTCATCTTTCAGTAAAAGTTGAGATGATAAATATAATTAATATCATAACAGCGTGGCCCCACTGTTGTGGATAGGCCTTATTCTGATTCTGGCCGCTGTTCTGAGCTCTCAGATTACTGTATGACACTGAGTCTGACAATCAGTCTGTGTTTAATGTGACCAGACAATAAAGAACTGTTGTCGGTGGAGTGGTGTGGAAAAGTCATGTTAACTAATGAACCCAAGCTGATAGCTGAGGATGATGAACAAAGATCATATACACTATTTGGCTTTCTGATATAGCTATTGAAGGAAAGATTGCATACTGATGTGAAACTATAGCAGTAAAATTATTCTACTGCTGCCAGAAACAATTGTGGGTTAGTAGTGCTCTGTTTTCATTCGTGTAATGAATCGCTGTTAGTGACTAGATCTCCTGCTCGTGTAAATCATAAGTAACACTAATGAAGTCAGTACAGTGAGACACATTTTTACAACAACAAAAGTGATTATTCATGGAAAAAAATAGATTGGGATGTAGTAATTTTTCATCAGGATAAGACAAGGCACTTTTTTCTAAGAGTTGTCTTAAGTAAGTAATAGGGCTTGTTGTGGGTATACTTGGGAGAGATGTAGTGGCTAATACTAACTGTATGATCTAGTGAGCTGTTTTCACCTTGAAATCTATACTTGGCTTATAATACAGTGAGAGTAGGTTCTAATTCTGTCTATGATTAGAAATTACTGTTTATTTGCAATGTCATAACTTTTCTGTTTTTGTTTGTGTTTTTCTGTTTGTTTGGTTTTTGTTGTTGTTGTTTTTAACAGGAAGACCATTGGAGTTTTCTGTTGTGGACCAAACAGAATCTCTAAGATACTTCATAAACTGAGCAACAGCAGCAACTCTTATGGGACAAGGTTTGAGTATAATAAAGAATCCTTCAGCTGAAAGTCTGTGGAACTAACAAGACTTTCTAGAAGATAAAAGTGCAATTTGTTTGTTTGTACAAATTAAAATATCAACTGTGGTTTAAACAGAGAGAAATGTACCAAAGAATAGCACAGATTTTATTTATGATTATTTAAGACTTTGGAAAATCATGAATGAAGCAGTATACCAACAAATAGTAAGTGCTTATGCTCAAACCCAAATACACTCACACAATATTTGTGGAAGCAGATTCCTTGGAGTTGTTTCTGTTAATTAAAAAGTACAGAAGCTGGGGAGAGGCACAATTGCTTTAAAAGTTGATGGAAGAGAATTTGTGGAACATATGAACTTCTTCCACTTTAGTCTTCTGAAGTTGGACCAGTAAACTAAACCCCAGGCTAATCCAAATGACAATACATAGCGTATAAAAAACACTATTGATTTTGTTGGTATACAGATCTCACAAGTTTAGGGTGAAAAATCTCCATATTAAAGATTTTATGCATTTCAGAATTGGGATTCTGTATTTATAATATAAAGTGCTACTCTCACTAATCTACTTCTAAAATGTATGTGAATATTCCTACCCTAAATCGAAGAGAGGGAGGAATATGAGTCATGATGTTAGTTAACTTATGGAAAAGTGAGCACAACTGTGTAGCACCTGTGGGCAGACATCACGTGATGTAAATCACAGCCTTTTGGCAAGCAAACAGCTGCACATGAAGAACTCTATATCTTGCATCGAATCAGCATTCAGTGTGTTTGCAAAATAAGTGTGATTTATGTGGCCAGAAAGATGGAGCAAGAAAAGCAATTAACAGGAGCAATCAGGATATGATGTTTTATTATACCATGCACTCAACATGGAAGTTGCACTCACTCTGCACTCACATACCCTGAATGCAAAATACTTCAAGCATTCAGATTCTCTTACTGATTATTTTACAATGCAGTAGGTTGAAATTCAATTTTAGAGGTCCCAGAGTATGTTTGATTGACTGATCCTTTGAGTACCTTACCTGCAGTCACACTTGTTTACACTGATGCCCCTGAAAGCAGGATCAGGCCAGACCTACATCAGAGTAAGAACAAAGGAAGAACTACGGCTTTTTACATTGTGTGTGCAGAGAGCCTACGGGAGCTGCAGTACTGTTTCAGTATGTTCCAAAGGGGAGGAGCTGAAACATCCAAATTTAAGCTCTCCTTCCCTTCTCCTTCACACAGCTGTTTTGCACTCTGCTCAGAGTAGCCATGGTAGATCTAGAGGTTGAAACAGGCACTTTATGCCTTTTTTTTTCGTTCTGAGGAGCAACTTTTTTTTTCCCCCTCCATCAAGGAGCTGATCCAACTTCCTTTATTTCTTCTTTTAGCCCTTTTTCCTTATATTGCTGATAAGAGAACATTTAAGCAGGAGTCACTCTTAGCTGGCATAAATTGGCATCATTCTAATGTATCTTAATAGAGTAGCATCACTTGACACATGGAGAAAACCTGCCCCTTAATCTCCAGCAGAAGCCTGGGAGCAATACCCTGCAATGTTTGCAGCACACAGACATAAGATGGCTCATCATCTCTCACACCTTTGGTTCTCCTGCATTTAGCACAGTGCATTTGATTTGGTTTACGCCTTTTCAGTGAAGACTTTTTTTTTTAAAAAATATTTTATTAGGAAAAACACTGATTTTCAGCTCACAACACAAACTTTGTAGAGGGGTCTGCAAGTATCGGTATCAGTGTTCAGAACGAAGCATTTTTTCTAGTAGGTGGTGTACAGGCATGTTGTATGTGTAACTAGTGAAAATGAGTTTGGTTTTTGCCTTGGCAGCTTCTGCTCAGGAGTTGTCCTCAGTGGAGCAGCAGGGTGGAGGTGCAGCAGCAAAGTCACATGGGTTCATGTTCCTCCATGTCTGGACTTTGCACTAAAGTTTTTACCTCTGTCTCTGCCCAATTTAAAATTCAGAGGGGAAGGAAAGAGCCAGAAATGATTGTATTCCTACTGATGAGAATTCTCAAAGTAGTCTAGAGGAGAGAAGCTAGAGAATAAAAGCAGTGTGAGATGGAAGCCTACATTGCAGCTACTGATTTTAATTATTTTTTCTTTCTGAGTCTGGAAGGATCATTACTTTCCCACTGGATCTCATTCATCCATCACTGTAAAACTGGAGGTATGCAGCAAAGGTTTAGATTATTTTTAGTCATTAAGATTTATTTCTAATACTGCCTGCATGGATTTTATAATAACCATAACTGATGCCAAAATGCTTAGGTATTGAATATTGCTGATACTGCAGGCTTTTTGTTTGCTGGCAATTATCTTAAAGATTGAAGATTGAAATAATGACTGCTTCTATTAGCTAAAACCAGACAGTGATCTTTTTCCTATCCTTTTAGTATCTAGCATCTGATAGTTGTTAAATATGGTTTAGAGTCATATAATCACGATGTTGTTTGTGTTTCCACATTTCCTCTCTAATAGATATCAGTTCCATAAACATATAATGAGCAGCTAAAACAGATTATATTTTCTGGCTCAGCTCCTACTGAGGTAGCACTTTATATTGAAAATAGTAATACAAGTACTGTGCTTTTGTTCTGTGTTATAGCACAAGCTGACGCTGCATGTAGGCATGTTAAATGCCTGTTGTTACATTAAGAAGTGCTGTCAGAGCAAGGTAAAAGCAGAGCCAATGTCTTCTCTTTCTGATGTTGTCCTATACCAACCTCAGCTGACGCAATTGTAAGACAGTTTTGGGATTCTCTGCCTTTCTGGAGAGTTGTGAGTCTTAATGTTTTGGTATTACTTTAGTGCACCTGCAATGAAAACATCTGTCCAATTACTACACAGCTGTTTGGCTTTTATTTTGTGTAAAACTTTCTATTGCTGATATGAGTAATTGCTAGACCAGACCAAATGAAGGCAAGTTTGGGGAAAGGATAGTTGCTTTTTTTCTTTTTTGTGAGGAATGATTTTTAGAGGAGCAAAACATTTAGGGATTAGTGACTGTTACTTGGCTTCAGGAGTGGGTGATGTTACGATACACACAGTCTTTCTACATGCTGCACTGTCCTTGCTGCTTCTGAGTTCAGCTTGCAAAACTGAGCCAAGACCTCTTTTAAACTTTTTTTTTTTAATCTGTAAGCCTAGCATACATGAAAATATAACATGCCAGACAAGTAAGCACAGGCTGACAGCACTTAATTCCACATTTACTGATCAACCAGATTTATGTAATTTAAATCTCTTCACGCCTTAAATTGAGTCCTGTAAGTGAGTCTGTCATAAGTGTCCTGCTGGCAGGCAAAGGATCCCACCATGTGTTCTGCCACTTCTCAGTCTGTCACAAAACTGCAGACCCCTCTGTGTTGGCTCAGCAGGATCTTTTCATTTTATTCATCAGAAATGTTTTGGGACTTTTCTTCAAATCAGGAGTGTTTTCATCCTATGATGGAAACCAAATCCTTTCCCTGCAACTGGAATGCAGCCCTTTATACAGCAGTGTGAGTGAGACCTGGGATTTTGTTTGGAGAAACACTTCCCTATTTCAGCATGCAATACTAATAGCATGTGAGTTCTTACTTGGTCTTTTTATCTGTTCTTCTAGGAGACAGGGCTGAAAGAAATATGAGAGATTACAATATACAACCTTGAACCTGGCTTATAGAAAGGGAAAAGTGCATATCACAGATGCTTTGCCAGTGACTGTACTGCTTAGAATGTAAAGTTTAAGCCAAATCAATTTTTCTGGCAAATCCTGATTATTTTGCTACAACATTCTATAGTACAGTTGCTGTAAAAGGAAAAGAGATAAACCCTTTCTGTATTTGAAGATTCCTGCCCTCACAAACCTGATGTGAAGATGAATGTATGAATGTACATTCAGCTTCCACTGCATCCTCATAATGAGCTTACTTCCTCAGCACTGAATCCCCATAATTGGTTGTAGATTGCCACCTATCTTGTTAGCAGATGTGCCTTGCAGGTGAGAGAAGTACTTGCATCCATGCTGTCTGATCTAAGCACAGAGCAACCTGTGAGAACACTTTTCAGACAGTGTGAGCAAGTGCAGAGTCATCCCTTTGCTTCTAATGCTTCTTCTAGCACATATGTGAGAAAGCTATTTGGACATGACTGAAGGGTCAGATAATACCAGTGTCAGACCAGCAGTTCAGCTGTAGCAGCCTAACAGAGCAGAGAAGTAAAGATTTGGTAAGAGATTTGCTTTTAGAACATCAGCCTAAGAGAAAAGCCTCCACTCAAGGCCAGGTTATAGTTTAAAACTACAAGACATTGCTTGGAGGAGGCTAACTAGTCATTGCCTATAGCAGTTCAAACCCCATAAGTCAGATTAGACATGTAGTTATTAAGTCATACTGTTTACCTGTATAAAAAAATAAAAGGGCTTCTAAGGAGATTAATTTTCACTTCAACCTGGCAATCCTTTCATAAACATGCCAGTGTGATTTAAGACAAGATGGATCTGTTCTTCTCTGGATTATGCATCTGATTTGCCTGCATATTTCCCGCCCCTCACAAACAAACCCAGTTTTTATTGTTTTAACAAAAATAACATAACAGCATTTTTAAATCAAAATGCCGCTAGCGCCCGTGCTGAACTAAGAATTTCTGGAACTAATGTTCATTTTTCAGGGAAATATATATAATACAGCTAATGACTCAACTGTGATAGGTGATCTGCGGTTTGCATTGTCTCTGCTGCTAGTCTATTTCATTAAGGCCGCTATAGTAATGCACTGGTGAAATGCATGAAGCTGAAATAAGACTCTTCATTCCCATAAAGAGCCTGATGTTTAGTGCCAGTACTAATCATGTAAGTCCCAGAACTCTGGAATTTCCTTTGGAGGTACAGTGGATTAGCTAGCCAGGATCTTTTAAGGTTGAAACCTGAGTCCTCTGCTGGACTGACATGTTTAATGAATGTTCTTGCATGAAGATTTTGAGTAACAAATGATGCTCCTCAAAATGCTGGATGAGTATTTGTAAAGGTTTAGTACCCTGATAATTGTGTCATCTATGTTGTAAGAGGGATGGGATCTGTTTTGGTACCATGGAATGCTGTGCACTTCCCCTGAGGTTATGAACATCTCCAAGTTTGCAGTGGGTGCTCAAGATTTGCCATGCCTGAAGTGTTACATTATCTAGAAGGATCATATGTGTAAGAGACAGCTGCTGGTGCTCTACTAACAGCAGTAGATCTGTCCTATTATTTCGGGGACAGAGAGAAAAATGGAGAAAGCCACCCATCCCAATTGTATTGCCTCTTAGCAAAGCCCTTGGATTTCTGAGGTGTCAGACCTTACAAAACATATTTACATGCTCTCTGCTTTTTTGTGGCAAGGTCTGTCCATTCCATTGTCCAAAATTATCCTAATGTTCTGTACTGTTACACCAGAAGGGGGAAGTCAAGAGTATTTCCTGAAGCTACAGGTAAACCACTGTTAACTAGTGGGCAAAGGAAGACAGGACAGCATGATGAATGCCAGCAATGAACAAGATGAAATATTACAAACCTGTGAGTAAAGGGGAAGAATTTAGGCATTTTTCTCAACTCTAGAAATTACAAGCAAGCCCTATTGTCTAGACATGGATACAAAAACTACCTAGGGTTTGAGAACTACTGTAGGTAAAGATGCCTTTCTATGCACAGCTTGGTGCTAAAGCACATGAGAAAAATGGTATATTTTAGTAAACACCTTGGAAATAAGCAATCTGTTTGAAACAAATCCAGCATTGATTCTTTCTAGTTAATCCATTTCACAAAAACTTTTTTGCTGCTTTGAGGTTGGAAATGGCTTTATTTGTTAACTCCTCTTCACCAGAATACTGGAGTGTGTAGTTCTCTGTCCTATCTGTATGTAACTTTAAGAGTTGACTAGATAAATTCCGTGTTCATTGCTGCTGACCCTAGGTAAGGACAGCCTTGAGGATGAGAAGCAGTGTTACATAAATGTCTAGTGCACATAGCAACACCAAGAGGAGAGACACTGCTGCGTTGCTTTTAGTGCACCAGTCACACATTAAAATGCTGTCATTGCAAGGTCACATTGCTCATCTCATACTCCACAACCCTGGGGAAGAAATTTGGATGAGAGTTGGAGGAGGAACAGCAAATACTTCCTTGCCGTGCTGTAACCAAGAATATATTTATCGACAGCAGGGCATTTCTTTTGATTTCAAAAGAGCATGTAATTTCTTTTTTTCAGGGATAATGAATTCTCTCCTGGTGCTGTGTGATGGTGTTTTCATGTTAGAAATGTAACAGAGTGATAACAGGTTGCTTTTGAAATGAATAAATAACACCTCTGAGCCTTTTCTTCTCCCTTTAATAATCTGAGAGAAATGCAAAATACCAGTATAGACTGGACTGTGTCCTGATCTGCACTCAGTTCAGCCTGGTTAGGAATGCTGCACAGCAGCTCTGTAAGCTGCTGGGAAGAGGTGAGGTTTAAGGCAAAGAGGAAAAAAACTGTTTTAAGGAGAAACATGGCAGTGTACATGATTTCTATTCAGATCAGGCCACGTCATGACATTGACTTTCATGTCTTTGAAGGGTGCAGAGTCAGAGCCTATCCTAAAGGTACACTTTAGCATCAGGGAAAATTGAGGGTTCTTTGATTGAGTCTGCAGTGTGAGATGAGAGAAGCCAGGTCAGCTACTTGTGTCCATTTTCCAGCTTGGAGCTCAGACTTGTCATGTCTGAGGGTGAATTGTATGGACAATGAATGAGTCTGACTCTTGAGTGCAGTCTCAGTTTTATGGTTAGCTGAGGCTATGGACATGTCTTTTGTATATCTGTAGCTTTGTAGAAGCACGTTGTTTAGGACTGGGGAGCAGGAGTAGTTATTATACCTCACTAGGTGTTAGATGCTTGAAAGTATCTACTGTCCATAATAGATGAGGATGGTGAATACCAGCTTCAACTGACAACTGAATATACCCTGTCCATATTTTCACTAGTGTTCATGAGGAATAAATGGCAAAATCTGTGCAGACATGATACAAGTGCTGTGTTTCATTGTCTCAAAGCAACATAAGTAACTGTTAAAAATATTGGATAAGTATGTAAAGAGTCCCCTGTGGCATTATATATATATTTAATTGTTTAAGCACTTGTAACTGTTTGATATACACTTTTTGAGAAAAAGGTAATGTCCTCAAGCAGAACTTAAAAACATGACTGAGATGAAACTTGGCTAAGGGTCTCCACCTGATAATGAAGTATTGTTCTTGGAGCTGGATGCATTGGTGCTTTCATTAATCTCAGTGTACTTACTCTGTGTGGAAGATTAATGAGAGCTTAGTGTTCAGATCTATCTATTCTCCTCTGCATACCCTCAGCTTTCATCTAGTTATGTGCTTTAGCCTTTGGATCACTGGAAACATCCTTATCCATATGTCACATAGTCTTCCTTTTGTACTCTTCCTCCCTCCATAGTACATGTTGTGTCAAGAGGCTTTTCCCACCCTCTGCTTCCCTTAATTCAGAAAAATGACACTTTGGGAAATTCAGAGGTCCTCAGTTTGAATCATAACATCCACCAGCCTTTATAACACTCCTTATGCACACATATTAACAAGGGTCTTATAACGGCTTTGATCAGCTTTAGCAAAGTGATGGGTTTCAAGCATCCTAGTCTCGGAGATGCTTTTTAGAATGAGAGGAGGGGCAGTGCCACAAGGACAGCTGTGTAGAAAATGGGAAAAACTCATAATAGCAAAAATTATGTCACTTTTTGAATGAGAATCAGGGATTTGGTTTTGTGAAAGTCAGGTCTTTTGTGGCCATCACTGAAATTAAGCCATGTTTCTACTGTGCAGTGATGGAAAGGGTTGCTTTTTCAATTACATTCTCTGTTTCCATACAGCCCCTACTTTATCAACTGCATATAAATTCCTCCTTTCACTGATTAAATATTTCCTTGCCTGGTTTCTTTGCTTCGGGGAGCTTGAGAGCTCCTTGTTTATAAAGGGAAAGAAGAATTGTTCTGTTAAGCAAACAACTCCCAATACATATGTTCCCCTCTGCATTTTTGAGAAAGAGCCACTGATGCTGCTGCAACTGCAAAAGAGCAGAGTTTTCACTGAGATTCAGATGTGATCAAGAACTTCTTCCAGGATTCATATGTTGATGAAGCTCTGGGCTTATTAGTTAGGTTTGTTTTGTTTTGTTTTGTTTTGTTTTGTTTTTTGTTTTGTTTTGTTTTGTTTTGTTTTGCTTTGTTTTTAAAAAAGTAGCCTTAGTCCAAATGCGCCAAGTTGTGACACGTTTGTCCCACTGAGCTTTTCTCTCCCATTTTTCCTTCTAATTACTTGCAAGAACAAATTTTACAAAGTACATTTGAGAGTTCAGGAGAAAAGTTGTAATTTTGACGTTTTTCCTCAAACTGCTGTCCAAAAACAAATAGTTTGACTGAGCCAGCTGTATTAGTTTCATAATATGCATATGGTTTTTGGTTGGCTTGTTGGTTTTTTTTTTCACCTTCTATGGTTTTACATTGTTTACATAAGATTTTTTTATTTCTGAACAAAAAAAAAGCATAATAACCAAACCCAAACACCTTTTCACTTGGGAAATGTTAGCATGTCCAAAACATGTCTGTTTAAAAAAAACCCACTTCATTCAAGATACTTAGAAGAAGTGTGGAAACCAGATGGAAAAAAAAAATACTATTTTCTAATGTCAAAGCATTCTTTGTGGTTTTTTTCTTTCTAACCTTCATTAGTGAAAAGTAGTGTTCAAACTAAGCAATGTTACCACAATCTGAGCTTCAACAAGTGAATATCTTCCTTTTAAAGCAAAGTATCTCTTATTACCTTAAAGTAATAAGAGAAAATAAGCCATAAATAAAGTAGTAAGAGTAATAAACTATCTGAACCTTCAAGGTCTGTGGCCCATGCAGACTTCAGTTTCTTCATAACGAGCCCAGGGACTAAGCCTGTGGCTGTCATCAGTAGACTCTTGGGCCCAGACCAGCCCTTCTATGAGCAAACTGTGTGTACTGAGGGCTGGGAGCATGTTGGGCATTTAGCTTCTCTGTCACAGATTACATTTATTGCACAGTGGTTTCTGATGTTGTGAGGATATAGTTAGGAATTATCTTGGAAAGGAAGAAGACATATGATCCATATTTATCTCACTTTAGATATTTATTTGGAGCTCATAGGTCATATGAGAGGTTGACATATTAAATGTCCAAGAACTGGGCACACTGGTACAAGTGTGGGTATCCTGAAAAGACCTTAGCCTGTGATACTACTTGTCAAAGAACCTATTTGAAACAGAGCGGTATACAGAGAGAAGCTATTTAATCAAAATCCAGTCTCAGGAAGGCAGATACAAACTTCAGATGAAATTGTTAATTAAAATTTTGAAAAAAGCAAACAATTTCAACTTTCCAATATTTTTTTAAGAAAAAAATCATTGGGAATAGTACTTTCTAGATAATTTGTGTGATAGAAAAAGAAAAAAAAAACAAACAACAAAGAATGCCCTGTCTTTTCTGTAGTAGCAAATCTTCAGTTTTTCACTACTGACTACATTCTTCCCTTTCTCCTGTACTAAAACAAGACAGATTTTTTTTCTGAATTTCCAATTCTGTAATATACTCTAGAGCTGAAGCAAAAATAATACATTAAAAGGTGGCATTTACTTTTTAATCTCTATACAATGTGTAAGGATAACCATTTTGAAAAGTATTAGCATAAATGTCCACAATTTTAAGTACTCAATGTTCTTTTCAGAGATGCCTGTTTACATTAATGTAATTTCAGTCTGTTCCTATGCTTTTATAGGTCAGGATGTGGTACAATTCTTTGAAGATAAATATCTGCAGATAAGGATGTGGTACAATTCTTTGAAGATAAATATCTGTTTAGTTTCCAAGTGCAACTGAAAGCAGAATTTGGTCCTGAACTTTCATGTTAAATTTTTTCCCCCAGGCTTAACTTTAAGAAAAACAGTTAAACTTAAGTGGGTTTATGTCCATAACAAGTCATACTTTTGTCATATGAAAGAGCCCATTTCATAACTTCAGCTTGTAGCTCCCAACACAGCAGAGGAGCTATGTTTCACTGTCTGGGAGAATTTCAGTAGGTCACTATTGTAACTGCATGCCTCCTAAACCTTCGGAGTAAGCAATAAGATTTTCAATTCTTCTATTTCCCATCAGATGAAGCAAAGTTTATACCAGTCAGTTGTATAATAAGGCAGAGCATAAAAAGCAGCTTTGGGTTTTCTTCTCTCTCTTTTTCCTCAGTCCTTTGGGTTGTTTTTTGTTTTATTTTTCCTGAGTCATGTGCAGAAATAATTTCCTATAGCGTCCCTTTCTTAATTATACAGTGTGTTTAAGGGAGGTACAAACTATTGACTACAAAGCGGATCAGATAAGTGGAAATCCTGGGCTTTATGCCATGGTGTTTCAGTTTCCCAACAAACAGGATTTTTAGAGTAAGATGAATTTGACTTCGCAGAGGTTTTGATACCCAGCTGCATTAAACTGCTTGCCTACCTGTAAAGTGAGGACAGTCACACCTTAAAAGTATGTTATGGATTTGCCTGGCAAATAAGTCCTTCATTTCAAATTTGTCTACTTAAAATCCTATTTCCAGCATGGAAAGGATGTAACATTCTTGTGCAACTTCTTTCCAAAAATGCCAGACTGAATTAACCATTTTATCCTAATAATCATCTTGACAAGGAAATTATTTAGTTTCTGAGTTCTGCTGCTGTTCAGATGTTATTTTTACATTCTGTTATATCAGGACATCCTAATGAGAGTTTATGTCTTTTATTGTATTTGTCAAAGCACCATACCTTTATTCACTATTTAATTATGACATTGTACACTCAAGGTATTTACTTTACAGGAAGTTTCATGAGTTTTGAATAAACAGCCATTTCAAGACTGAGCAAAAGAATGGTTGAGTTGCTGTTTCTGACCTTGTTTTGATCAATGACATATTACTTTAATCATGGAAGCATTGTGTATGTGCATATGTATTATTGCTGGCAGGGGAGGCTGGGATTTCACTGCTTACACAGAGACTCTAGTACTGTTTGAGATGCTGAAACATTCATACAGGGTTGGCAGATACACTACAGGAGTAGCAGGCACTACAGAGCCAGGATCCTCTGAAATGACAACAGGAAACCAAATAGGATAATTGAAGTACCAAAATTTTACTAGTTACCCTTGTTTCATTATGCTGGGTAACTTTCTTACTTAAAACATTAGACACATGCTTACTTCATATGCCATCTAAATCCAGGACATCTTAAAATTGAGAATTATGCCAAATATATTATTTTTGTATATTGGACTATAAGGCCATTTCAGAAACAGAGTAAATTTATCTCATTCTCATACACAGTCATCCCACCACAGGAACTTAGAAGATAAAAACACTGCACTCTGCATGTCTTTGTTTAGAGCATAGGGGGAACAGATAACAGCACCTGCCTAACCCTAACCCACCAGAAACAGTGATGAACAGAGAGATCCTTCCCATGTCAGAAGTATATAAAAATCCTTCCAAGTTAAGATGAGCACTTGAGAGCCTGACTAAGTGAAACATGATCTGGGCATTTCCTTTACTCTGTCAAGTCTGGTGAAGTATTTCATGGTGTGTGCAGACGATACTGCTTCTGATAGATCTTAATGGAGAACCAATATAAGATCTTCAATACATTGTTGATTCTACAGCAAATCCAGAACAGTTGCTTTAAAATTCATAATCCACTTCCCAGTGTTGTGGTTGTGGTCTTTCTGGTGTACTGAAGACTAAAGTGCCCACTTGATCTTTGTACCAGACGTTGAATGTCCTGGTACCTGTCTACCTAATAATTTCTGCATGTGTCAGGGTCGTGGGTTTTTGGGAAAATTACATATGAAACATGGATTAATACAAGTGTGGAGAATTCACTGAGACTTTAAAGAATTGGTATCAAAAGTTACAGTTAATTACTTATTCTTGACAAGAAAGAATACACAATTAAACAGAATAAATTAATGTCAAGGTTATATATTATATATATAATATAATATATTATATATATATTACTTCTAAGGTCAGCTACCAGGAGTCCCAGGTCTCCAAGACCGCAGATGAAGTCTGGAGGGAGGAAGTTCTTTCCTCAGTTGAAGAGGCTTGGGTTAGAGACCACTTGAGCAGACCAGTCATCTACAAGTCTATGGGCCCTGATGGGATGCACCCACGAGCAATGAGGGAGATGGCAGAGGTTATTGCTAGACCACTCTCCATAATTTTTGGAAGGTCCTGGAGAACAGGAGGTGCCTGAGGACTGGAGGAAGGCCAATATTGTCCCAATCTTTAAAAAGGGCAAAAAGGAGGACCCGGGTAATTACAGGCCAGTCAGCCTCACCTCCATCCCTGGAAAGGTGATGGAACAACTTGTCCTCGATGCCATCTCTAAGCATCTGGAGGAAAGGAGGCTTATCACAAGTAGTCAACATGGATTCCGTAAGGGCAAAACATCCTTGTCTAATCTGATAGCCTTTCATGATGATATAAGTAGATGGATAGATGAGGGAAGTGCAGTGGATGTGGTGTTCTTTGACTTCAGCAAGGCTTTTGATACTGTATACCATAGGATCCTCACAGCCAAGCTTAAGAAGTGTGGATTTAGTTACGGTGTAATAAGGTGGATTAGGAATTGGCTAAAGGACAGAGCCCAGAGAGTTGTGGTCAGTGGAACAGGGTCTGGCTGGAGGCCTGTGACTAGTGGTGTCCCCCAAGGGTCAGTGCTGGGTCCAATATTATTCAATATATTCATTAATGACATGGCTGAGGGGCTAGAGAGCATCCTCAGCAAGTTTGCTGATGACACCGAACTGGGAGGAGTAGCTGACACAGCAGCAGGCTGTGCTGCCATCCAGAGAGTCCTGGACAGACTAGAGAGATGGACAGGGAGAAACTGAATGAGATTTAACAAGAGGAAGTGTAAGGTGCTGCATCTGGGGAAGAACAACCCCATGTATCAGTACAGGCTGGGGGCTGATCTATTAGAGAGCAGCTCTGGAGAAAGAGACCTGGGGGTTC
>JANHGL010004443.1:0-37430 GCA_024611195.1 Ceyx melanurus | reverse complement strand
GGCTCTGAGGTGACGCGGGAGGCGGGGGGGGTGGCCTCTCCGGCGCGGCCCCCGCCCATCCGCCCGCACCCCGCCGGCTGAGGTGAAGCGGCGCCGCTCGGCGCTCCCGCCTCCCTCGCTCCCGCCTCTCCGCTGTCAGCAGAGCAGCCCCGCGGCTGGGCGCGCCTGGCTACGGGCGGATGTGTCTGGCCCCTGGCCCCGCGCCTGCCAAGAGCCGCGGAGCCGCTCCTCATGTGGGGCACCGCTCCTGGCTTTACACCGCCGGCTGCTTCCAGAGAGAGGGTGGCCGGGTGTGCGTCAGCAGCTGCTCAGCGGGACCCCGAGCTGCGGCTCTGCGCTGGGAACAGCTGCTGCTTCCTCAGTGTTAGCTTCACCTCAGAGCTCTCCTCCTCGGCGCTTCAGCCTCATTCCCTCTAAACACGTTTTACTTTTACTCTGAGCCGTGCCGTCCCGCCTTGCCCCCTCGCAATGGCGTGGTGGTTCAGCATTCTTGCTGCTTCCTCCTGTCAGCCCGTCCCCGCTTGACAGGGTTTGACAGCAGGTCATGTTCTCCTGTGATTGCCCAGAAACCTTCTAGAATGTTTAATGATGGCTGAAAGTGAAAAAAGAAAGTGCTGCTAGAGTAGCAAATGAGCGGTTTCTTTGGCCTGAAGGAAGAATGAGGATATAACAACTGGAAAACATGAGTGCTGAGCAAAACAGATTTTAAAACAATTCTTAATTAGTTCAGAGACTTGTGTATTGCCAGAAGAGTGGTACACTTATTATCGGGAAGACTTTAATTGAGGCATTTCCCCTGACAGACTGAACAGCTGGAGTTTCTGTCACAGCCTCACACTGGTGGCCCATACCTGGGGTAGGATGTGCCCTCCAGCTGGCCCCAGGCTGCCAGCGGTGCCATTCCTCTCTCCTCACTCTGCTGCTTCCCCGGGGTGTGTCCCGTGTGTTTCTGCTCGAGGTGTCTTTCACAGGAGAGAACTTCTTGGCTGTGTTTCCCACTGAACTCAACAGGAAGAGTGTTGAGGGAAGGGTCTGTGGAGCCCGGAACACGCTGTCCTCTGCCAAAGGTGCTCCCCTCACCAGAGGCACGGCTGGGGAGAGGCCAGTGGGCTCCAAACCGCATCCGTGTGGCTGCTTGGGTGACATAAAGGTGGTGGAACAGGCTGGTTCTCGGTGATAATTCCCTCATAAAGCTGGTGTGTTCTGCCTGTGCATCATCAGAAACGTATGCAGATCTTGGTTGTTTTTTTTCACCCTTACATTTATATAACACGAGTTCTGCTGAGACAGTGAGAATTTGAGTGTTAAAAAACTAGTTTCCAACACGAACTGAAGGTCTGTGATGTGAAACACTGTTCCATTTTGAGTTTGCTTCAGGCAAGCTGTTGTGATTATGTACTGAGCTTTATTTGTAAAAGTCAGGATGATCCTGCAGTAATTTTCTAGAAGAAATAAACTGCTCTTTAGAGAAAACACAGAATTATTTTCACATAAAATAGGAGGATGAAGACATGAGCAGAGCAGCGTTTGAGCTGGTTCAGGGTTTGTTGCAGGGGTACCTTTCAGGCGACACTGAGAGGCTGTTGTTGGTACTTTAGAGCTTGGGCTGTACCTGTTGTAGGATACAACCTGAAGCTGACAGGTACAGCTGGACTCTGGTGTCACTGGGAGACAACTACAAAGGCCTTCCAATATCAGCTCCCTCTTCGGGCAGCCTGTGGTGCTGTTCTTCTCTGGCTCTTCTCTGTCCTGTCCCTGCTCTACCTCCTTGTCCACACTCACCTTGGCTCCCCAGAAGGGCCTCCTGGCTCTGTCGTGCTGCCCTTGCCACACAGCTCCCAGCACTAACTTCCCCAGTGCTTGCTGCTCCTCTTCCCAGCTGACAGTCTCCCGTGCCCTTGGCACAACTACTGCACCTTTCTTCAGGCATCCTCCTCCCCTCCCTCGTGAGGAGCAGCCAGGAGAACTGCTGCAGCCTCTCTGCTCCTCTTCACCATCCCCACCCCGTGTGGCCCGCAGGGCAGGGCTGTCAAAACCTCTCCCCAAAAGAATCCCTGCTTCTGAGGCTGGAAAATGTGACAGCTCGTTTTCATATGCAAAGCAATGCAGTGGGTGTCTGAAAGCAGCTGAGGCTGAGGGGGTGGGCAGGGAAAGGCAGGAAAGCAGGAGAAGGGAACAGGGAGGAAGGAAGGGAGCGCAGGGAGAGCTGGAGGCAGCAGATGGTGAGCTCAGGGCAGGAGAGGGTGGCACACCGTGGGGCTGCTCTCTTCTCCCCAGCACACCTACTGCTGCTCCCAGCCATTTATTAATACCTGAAGTGTCTCCGCTGCTGCACACGGATGCAGAGCTGTATTTACCAGAGAACTGAGGAGGTGGAGCATATGATCAGCAGCAAGGCAGCTTGTTTCTTTTTTTGTCTCCTTATTTTCCCTTCTTCTTCATATCCCATTTTCCTCACTCAACCTTAGGAAAAAACAGCTTTGTCCTGGTTCTGCAATTGTTTATTGGAATGCCAAGTGAAAAGCAGAGCTTAACTTGTCTTTAAGTCTTCAGTTTATGGGTTTTCATTGGCTTTGCCAGTCTGATTGCCAGACAGAGCGAGTCCTGTTTGGCTGGCAGTGCCATGTTCCTCCCCAGCCTGACACAGAGCTAACCCCAGCCTCTGTGTACGTGCATTTTACACAGTATTGCTCCCAGCCCTTTTTCTCTAGAGCATTTGTGGCCGTTCCTGAGTCACCACAGTTCCAGCCCTGCCGTGCCTGCTCAGCAGCGGTCGGTGCAAGGCTGTTAGCAGAGCTGATGTTTGCAATGCTGCCATAGGAGACAGCCTATCGAGAGGAAAAAAAAACCAAACACACCCAATGAAGCATAGAACGGGGAAGAGAAACTTCAGAAAGTGAGGAGTTTTCAGTGAGACTGGTTTTCTCTGGCATTAGCTGGCAGCAGCTAAAGGATCCCTGTTAGTTCACGTGTATTTGTGTTCTCCTTTGTTTCCCAGAGAAGCTGGGGATGTGGTTTCATGCCACCCAGGAGAAAATGGGCACGTCTGGGTTTTTCCTTGGGAAGATATTTAGGATTTTGACTTTTAAGCACTTGTGGGTTACTTAAGCTTAAATCTCACAGAAAACCACTTACCCAGCCTGCAATCCACGTTCTGCTCGTGTGGACAGCTCAACTGTGATGGGACTGGGAAAACAAATTAGGGAAGAGAATTGGCAACCTGGCTGGTAAATTGCTGGCCAGATATGTAACTGCAGCCCTGGCCAACAGGCTAGGGACTGGGGCTAATCCAATCTCCTGAATTCACCCTGCTCTTAACAAATACGGCTCTCTTATCTGAGGTTTATCTTGGCTTTGGCATGCAGAACTAAGAAGGCATTTTAAGTTGCTTCTTTATCCTAAACCCTTGGTATCTATACTAATAAGCAAGAGCCACTTCTTACAGTGGGACACCAAGGGGTATTTCTAACCTCTGGAGCTGGACATATACCTGTTGCAGAGGAAACCATGGGCTAGATGGCTACTTTAGAGCAGAAAGAACCTACGTGAGTAAATTACTGCTTCAGTATCCACTAAAGATTGTGAGAGGTTGTATATTCAGTTCCTTCAGGGCAGGATCAGGTTGTATTTTCCTGTGGCTGTCACAAGAACCATGTTTCTTCCCAGCACACTGGCCAGGACGATGGTGCTGGCTACAGCCCTGCTCCTCACCTATCTTGCTGGCAGGTGTGTTTATTATATGCAATGCTTTCCTGGTGTCATAATTTATTTAGTTATTTGATATCAGACTTAACCGATCAATTTGAAGCTCTGCTAACAACATCAGGTGCTTAGAAGCTGAACTAACTAGCTTTGTAGCTAACAAACCCATCTGCCATCATCAGGTAAATGCTTTTCTGTATGGAAGTGTTAGAAACACATTTGTGTGCTTTTTCATGCTACAGCTGAATTTCTGTGTTACACAGTGACTTAGTGGCTGCTGCATTCAGAGTTCCTCTGATGGCCTAAATGCTGAAGGTATGAAGGAGATGAGGTGGTGTGGCCAGGGCATCTCATGTGACACGTCAATACAGCCTAGAGGTCAGCAGGCACAGCTTTGCCTTTCCTCATCCAGGTAACAAAACTTCTACACTTCCCGTTACAGATGGTTTGTTATCAGTCATGTGAAAGAAGGTCCTTTTATTTAAACCTATCAACCTTTAACAATTTTTGAGCTACTGACTAGTTTCAGCCTCATCTAACAGATGAGAGATGTTCACAGCTCTTGCAGCATTAACTGTTGATGCTCACAGTTGCTCCCTCCCCTGCTGCATACCTGTCAGCTTATATTCAAGAAAGCAAATGGACTCTGGAGAGCAAAACTGCAGGCATCATGTCCTACACACGATACAGACTAAACTGAGTCCATTCATGTCTCTGCACCCAGGACACTGCTGCAGAATGTGTTGGCAGGCCCTGAGCTCTCCTGCATCCCGCTGACGTCTCCTGCCAAATGCCTGGCTCCCAGGCCACACCCTTGGCAGCACAGCTCAGGAGCCACCCCTGGCATGCTGCTAAGAAATCTACTTGCTCATAGTAATTGATTTTTTTTCCCCCTTAAGATATCACAGGAACTCGGGGCAGAGGGCACACTTGAGGGACTTAGAGCAGCCCAGGCCTTGCGTTTCATTTAGAGGCATTGTAAGAGTCACTGCGTTGCTGCTCAGATGGTCTCTTGGCATCACTGGAAAGACTGAGCAATGCTGCCTTCCATTTTTGAAGCAAGCCTGTGTGAAAGCCAGCTTTGCTTTTCTGCTGCTCGGTGCAGCTGTCTCCACTGGCATCTCAGACCTACACCGAGGGGCTGCAGAGCAGGGCCCTGCTTGCCTTGCAAGCACACAGCGTACAGAGATGGTGGCTGGCTCTGTCAGGGACCACGGGGAGGGAACGCAAGTCCATGGGGTTGCCCTCAGGAGTAGGAAAAACTTGCCCAAAGACTTTGATCAGCTGTGACAAACCCTGGACTTTGCAGACCCATGTGGAGTGGTTTAGCTGGAGATGGGGCCTGTTGTGCAACACGCTGCCCATCCCACCCACCTGCATGGCACAGAGCTGGCACCAAACCCCTTCCCAAAGTCTCCTTTGTGAGGCTCTCTGTTCTAGCAGCTCAGTTCTGGGGACACAGGCTGAGGAGGCCTGGGGAGGGGGAAGTGTGCAGGATCCTGCTCATCCTCTCTGTGGGTACAGAGCATCTGCTCCCAGGGACCCTTGCTGTGAGCAGCTGGGATGTGGGCCAGTTGCACTGTTTGACCCTGGGCCCAAGGTTGTTCTTGGGTTCAAACACCAAAGTGGTGATTATAAATGTACCCAGAGCCTGTATGGGTGGAGTTCCTCTCAGATCAGGATCTTGTAATTCCAGTGTCTGTTTTTACAGCTCTTTTTACAGCCAGTGGAGTGCTAGTAAATGTAAAGCCTCAAGGCTGAGGAGAGCCATCAGGTGGGCAGGGAGAGTTCCATGGAGGGACTCCCTGGCTGCTTGGCCTGCAGGTGCTCACAGACAGGGCACAAACTGCCCTCTGCTGCCCAGAGACCCGGGTAAGAACTGTGGGGAGAGAGTGGAGACACTGTGATGTGGGCACTGGGGTCTAGAATTTAGAAGTTGAGAAAGCCTGAGGATCTTGCAAGGGTACCATGAAAGTGGAGAAGGATGTTGTAGCTACTGAGATGGGGCACACGGAGAACAGTCTCAAACCCTGTGGGGAGCCAGGCTGTCCCAGAGGTGCTGTTCTGTCCCACATCAAGAGCTTTCATTTTCCCCCATTGCCCCTCGGTGTGTTACTTAGCATGGCAGGTGACTGTCACCATCTCCTGGAGGTGACCCTGCTGAGCAGCAGTGGCTCTGTTCTGCTGGGCTTTTAGAAACACTCATCCACCAGGAACCTCTTCTCAGGCTCCTGAATCTGTCTCTTTGGTTGTAGCCATAAGACTGGATCCAAAGGCTTTGTGATCCTTGTGGCTTTCAGAAGCATAGATTGTATTTTTAAATAATTTTTAAAGTCTGGAGGAGGTTTGTGTGTAACAAGCTCCATCCTTCCAGGAGAGAATTGACATTGATTTCTCACTACTTCCAGAAATGTTTTTGTTTGACTTTTTTCCTTAGCTTTCAGCATTTTTCTAGTATTTTCCTGTTTCTGAGTTAATTTCAGCAGGGTGGGTTTTGCAGGTAAGCAGGAGAAATGCCTGAAGCTTGACTGGCACGTTCATTTTCAGCATGTAGCCTTTTCACAGGCACTGTTGAAAAGTACCTGTCCAGTTTGCAGCAGTGGCAGGACAAAAAGACTGTCAAATAACTGTTTATCTCTGTTTAGGGTCTGAAAATACAGATCCTGGGCAGAAAGGAAGAGGGGGTGAATCTGCAGCTGTTGGTCCCAGTGCAGTGAACTGTTCTGAGCGAGGGCTGCAAGGTGGAAGGTGAAGGACATCTCTACCAGAAGAAGGCCTGCATCCAGTTGTTTTTGGGAAGCACTCCCAGAGACCATCTCCCTTTGTCTGATAGCCAGTTGTAAAAGAAACACTGATGTTGTAACATCTGTGTGTGTCCATGTGTTTGTTTTGCAGCTGGAATGGTTTTAACCATCAGCAAACAGCTCCACCCTGCTCTGTGCACTTACCAGGAACCATCTACAGAGCCCTTCCAAAAAAGGACATTTCCAGCATCCATGTGAGTGTGGATGGAAGAGAAAGCAGCAAATGAGGTTTGGGGAGTTCTCATACTCACAGAAGACTTTGTCAGGTAAGCTGGATCAGTGAGCACTGCCTGGGACCAGTGCTGGAAAGAGAGTACAGAGGAAAGGAGGAAGATGGAAGCCCTTTTTTTGCTTTGTCTTCAGGAAACAATGATGTTTGTGTCAAATCCAGGTCAGCCTCAGGAGACTGTGTGCATTAGAACCTGTCATGTATAGTCCTCTGGAGCAGGTAACATCCTAACAGTTCTCCAGAAAGCTTTGCCTGCACCTCAGTCAGGCAAAGGACTCCAGGTTCCCAGGATTTCTAAGTTCTGGAGTAGTCCTGGGAACTCCTACAGTTAGTGTGACACCCCCTCCTTCCCCTGCCCTGTGTGAGCTGTGTCGACATGTCACAGTTTGAATCTGAGTTTGTCACAGTTTGAATCTGTTCCCTTTCATGCAGTGAACTCAGGCTCAGATGTCCTGTAAGATCAACCAGAGAGGTAGTGAGTGCTTGCCATGGCCATCATGAAATCCATGGATTCATGGATCCTGGGTAGCATACCTGTGGAAGGCAGAGCCGAGTCATGAACACACCTATGTGTAAGAGAAGACCATGTCTGTTAAACATCTGTTAAAGTAAGGAAAGCCAGCAGAACCCATGCCATGGGGAGCTTTGTGGGTCTGGAGTTGGATGACACAGGTGATGTGGCAAAGCTGCAGTGTTTTGGAACACATCTGTGTGTGGCCCTGTATGCACAGACCCTCTCCCACTCTGGGATGACCATTAATAGCACGGGGGCTGCCCAGCCCAAACTCACTATGTGTGTCTGTTGGTTACTGCTGAGCTGTTTGGCAATCCTGCTGGCACTGGGTGCTGGAGAGCTTGAAGCTTTAGAAACTTTTGGGTCAAATTTACTCTTGTGAAACAAACAGTGAGTATTGATTAGATCGTATGACAGATGAGCTGAACATTCCCTCCCATGCCACAACACTGAGTTCATTTCAGTGTACTTATATATTCAGAATCCTTTGAAATAGTTGTGTTTTGTTGGTAAAAGAAAGAATAAGTCTTTTACTCATGCAGCTCTATATGCTTTCACATGCATGGCCTGGTGCACACAGATACGAGGGTTTTCAAGGCCGCTTAAAGGATTTAGATTCTCACTTTGTTTGGTTTAGTTGGAGACTTGAATTCCTTAGGTTCATTGGAAAATCTCAGCAATAATTCTTTGCTTATTTTAGTACCTCCAGGCAAGACCTATTCCCTGTTAAAATGATTTCTAAGTACTCTTTTCTTGCTGCCATAAAATAGAAATGTATTTAAGTGGAATTTTAAGAAGCATTTGTTTTAGACATACCCATATATCCTGTCCATTTGCTGTTCTCTTTAGGAGGAAGTCCTGAGCTCACAGGCTGGCTGTATTTTGCAGAGTAGGGTGGCAAGGAGCTTGTCAGAACTAGACATACAGATGAATATAAGGCCTTTTATTACTGTTACTATCATTTATACATTTTAAATGTCCTGGAAAGGTTTCCTCAGCAGTCAAGTTACATAACTGCCCTCAGATGTATGTCAGGAAAACACTGTGTGGCCCTGCCAAGTGCAGCACCCGCATGCACACACAGACACACACAGACACAGACACAGACACACAGACACACAGACACAGACACACAGACAGACACTGGTCTGCAGCACGGGGAGAAAAGGCAGGAGTGAGCTGTAAGCAGAGCTCAGTGTGCACCACCCTGTGTAGGCACAGGAGGTACCATCCCAGTGCCCTCCCAGCTGTTCTGGGGCGATTAAACCACAGACCCCAGCTCGGGGCAAGGGGCCTCTCTCCACATTTTCTCCACGTGTGTGCCCATGGGCACAGCCCTGCCCCCCTTGCCCAACTGGCACACAGCACATTTGGGTCTGTGCTGCATCTCAGAGCTGCCTGGGTGCTGGAGGAGGTGAGCTGGCAAGCTGTGCCAAGTGTGGGCAAACCAACCCATCCCCGGGCCTAACTTGCATCTTGCTGCTGCTCTCTTAATACTGGATGTGACTTCTTGTCTAGGGAGATATTTTCCTGTCTTACTCCCACGAAGGAAGGAATTTCCTTGGGAGTAACACACTGAAATAAACAAAACTCTGTGGAATTTGCTTTTACTTATGGTGAGCAGAGGGCTGGCCATTCAGTGGGTGCATGTGAAGGAAGATGTGACTAAAAGAGATGTGACAGCTTTTGAAACCTTACTGTGCCTTCCCTGGGAGTGCTGAAATGCCATGGCCCTTGGCTTTGTTTTGCTTTGCACCTGGCTTTGTTAGAGGAAACGCTCACAGTCTGTTTGTCCCCCTACAGCAGTTTATCAAAGGTGCTTTTTTTCCTCCTGTTGCAAGAACAAGAGCTGACTCCAAACCCTGAAAGGACCTCACACCCTGGGTGTGACTGGGAGCAGAGTCTTCCCTCCCATAAGTACCAGCCAACTCACCTGGAGCACCAGCAGCTTCTCCTACACTTGTATCCTTCTCAGCTGTGGCGTGGGAAGTGGTGCTGGTGAGGAGCTGGGGTCCCTCACAGGTGCCTGTGGTACCTGCGCTGGGTGTGAGCCCCTCTGCAGGACATGCTCTGCTCGGCTGCCTGAGGATAAGCTCCCTTTGCACACTCCCAGGCATGCTCACCAATCCCAGCATCACACAATGGTGGGGAATTGGAAGGGACCTCTGAGGATCAAGTCCATCCCCCTACCACAGCAGGACCAAACTAGGGCAGATCACTCAGAAATGCATGGAAAGTCTCCAGAGGAGACTCTACAACCTCTCTGGGTCTTTTTTTTTTTTTTAATCAGTTCCTAAACTGCTCTTATCTCAACCCCCAAGTGTTAGGGTTGGGTTTTTTTTCCAATTCTCCCCCCCATCCCACTGGTGGGGGAGGAGTGAGCACACGGCTGCGTGCTGCTTAGTTACTGGCTGAGGTTAAACCACAACACAGTTACTCATCCACAACTCCTGCCAGCTCTGGAGGGGCCTCAGGGAGACCAGCAAACCACCAGGTCACCCTCCTCCTTTGCTGGCTTGCTGTGGGCACAGGACAGCCTGTGAACCACAGCAAAAGGGCTTTTTGGAACTCTATTGCAAAACACTGTGATCACTGATTTAAAAACACCCTCGACCAAACACAAAATCATTTAATAGCCTGTGCTGAGATTTACAGACAGCAGAGAGACTTTACATCATGGATAATGAACTCGGTGCCAGGCCAGACACTGCTTTCATCTGAGCATTAAAGTTCTGCTGTTGGCTTTTATGGCCCTGCTCATCTGGGCAAGAGAAGCTGGATTACTTTGACATTACCAGCCTGCCTACAGCTGAAGCAGTGCCTTCTGAGCTGGAGTCAGGGCCCTCAGCTAGTCTGAGCCTAGCTTCTCCTAGCCCAGGCTGCTCCTGTCCACCCTTCCACCACAGCCTTCCCTGAAGCCCGGGATTGCAGTCATTTGCTCAACAATTAAACCAATAACCTCTTTTGAGTGCCTCATCAGTGAGAAACTGGGACTGCAGAGGATAAAGAACCGACTAGTGGAGGTGTGTGTGTTGTGGGCACGGTGGGGGCTGAAGTGCAGCAGGGCCAGGGCTGCCTTCACTGCTGGAGCGAGGGCCCAGCCCCTCAGGAGACCCCTGCTCCAGGGAGACTGCAAAGTGCATTTGGCAGGAGCAGAGGCACAGCATGGCTAGAGGCGTTACCTAAACCAGCTTTATTCTCTGGATTTATTTATTTTTCCAGAAGAAAACACCAAATAAAACACCAGTGTGGGAGCTGAGCTGAAGCTGGGAATCCCTCTCTGTTCCTGCCTTTCCCCAGCCCTCCCTGCCTGCCCGTGCCCTCACAGGATCCCACAGCAGCACGGTGGAAAACCCTCGTGGCTCTGCTGGCCTCGGTGCCAGCCCCCGGGGAGGAAGGGCTGCGACTGCCAGGGCAGCAGAAGCAGAGCCAGTACCCCAAGCCTGGCAGGCTGAAGCCCCAGGGGCTCTGCCATGTGGGGCTGCCCCTGCCACAGAAGCTCCCTAAAGCAGGCTGGAGGAGGCTTTTAAAAGCAAACATTGTGCAGTGCTGCCCGGCCTTCCTCTAGCTAGTGGAGAAAAAAAACCCCAACATCCTGAAAATCTATTCTGGTTGTGCATGTGTCTCCAGTGGAAAATTTCAGCGGAACTGCTTTGGATGGCCGGGGTTACGGGAGGTGAAGCCCGGCTGCCCTGGCTGTGCGGGCAGGGATGGCTCCGGGGGCGCCCGTGCCTGCCACAGAGGCTGGGCCACGCAGGCTGCAGCCCCAGCTCGGCTCGCCGGGGTACAGAAAGGAAACCTGAGCCCTGAGGGATTGCGGGGGATGAAGCAGCCTTCAAATAGTATAGCAGCTGCTGCCTCCCTTGTGAAAAACCAACACAAAACATCCTGGATTATCCGAGTGCCAAGGAGGGTTTTTCTTGACCCAGTCCCCCGCTGCAGTCACTCTTCTCCCCCCAGCCCCGCAGGGTGTAGTGACAGGGACTGTGGGTACAGGGGCTGGCAGGCCCCCGTTCCTCATCCCACGGGAACACAAAGTGTGTCAGCAACCGTGCCCACGCTGCTGGAGCCGCTAGCACAGACCTTGAGTGCCAGCCTTGAGCCCGGGCCAGGGCAGCTCACCTGAACGTCTGTGCTGCTCAGGCTACCTTGGAGCAGAGAACGTCTGTGCTCCTCAGTTTACCCTGGAGCAGGGAACGTCTGTGCTTCTCAGGCTACCCTGGAGCAGAGAACGTCTGTGCTCCTCAGGCTACCCTGGAGCAGGGAACGTCTGTGCTCCTCAGGCTACCCTCGGTGGTGGCGGCCCGGGGTCACTCATGTGGGGACCTAACGCTGCCCGGGAACCTTCCCTTCAGGCATTTGCCACTGAAAAAGATCGGTGTTTGTTGAAAGTGAAACTTGTAATGGCAACGTCCTGCGTGTGCGGGAGACCGTCTCCTATCTCTGCCCTCCCCTTTGTACGAGCAGGGGTGGCCAGTCCCACCCTGGCGTGAAACGGGAACGCTTTGGCCTCAGACACCCCCAAGAGAAGGGGCTGCTCCCAGCGCTACCCCCGCCGGCTCATGGAGGGGTTAAAAGGCCGCGGGGAGGCAGAGGGCCGGACTGCAGTGTCGGGACCCGCAGCGGCCCCTCGGCGAGGCCCGGACACGCACAGGGCCCGCACCCCGCTGGCAGAGCCCGGACCGGAGCTGAGGGAGAGGCTTCCCCTGCGCTCCCGCCCCAGTCCCCACCCGGCCCCGGCGGCTGTCGGTGGGGCAGCGCAGGGCGGGCCGGTGGAGCTCCCTGCCGGCCACAGCGCGCTGGGAACCCGCCAGCGGCTGCCAGAGCCTGCGCAGCAGAGCACAGACTGAGGCGCCTGGGGCCGCTTCCCTGCGGCCAGCCCTAGCTCACGACCTGGGACAGAAGGCTCTGGTTTTCTCAAGGGTTTTCCTGGAAGAGAGATTCTGCCCAGCCCCAGCCGCTGCTGCCCAGCGCCGCCCTTTGCCCCCTCGGGAGCCATCCCCGGCTGTAGTGCTGCTGCTGCCGAGACCTGATCAGCTGCCTTCGGTCACCACCTCGCAGCAGGTAGGTCCCTGGGGGAGGCGCAATAAACTGCTGACCAAATTATTTTGTTAATGGTACAAAAAAGGGTGAGGGTCTCGTTTAATGACTGTGTAGTTGGACAAAACGTACAAACAGATCTAAAGTAACACAAGCCCCTCCAGCACACTACAGAGTCTTGGGCCTGAAATAGTTTCCCCTTGCATTTTTAACTCTATGTGCTCTCTACTGACACACCTTGGTACACAATGCACCTTCGGCAGAGGCTGGGGTCAGCACTGCAGCATCTCAGCCAGAGAACAGAATTCATAGGCACAGCCGTGTACCCTCTCAGAAAGACCTACCTGTAAGCTGGGGCTGCTGCTGAGGAGCAGCCAGGCAGACTGCAGGCAGAGGGGACCAGCTCCTGCTGCCACTTCCCTGAAAGCTTCTTTGCTGACTTGTGCTGACAAGTCCAATTAGCTTTGTCCTGTGTGGCTGACAAGGTAATCCGATTAATGCTCCTAATTCAGATTAAAGACGATGCAGTTGCAATGAGATTAAAATGCAAAGTGAGAGAAAGCCTGTTATTAGAGGCACTTCAGGGGGGTGCACACCCCCCTTGCAGTGTTCCCATTCCCACAGAGCTCTGTCAGGCTCCCAGGGAATAACCCCAGTCTCAGTACCAGCCCCCCCAGCACAGGGAAGTGGTGCCCCTTGGCAGGGCTGAGGGGGTACAGACTCTGCTCTTCCCTAACCCCCGGGGCAGGTACTTGAAGCCACTCATCACACATTAAAGCAATGAATAGTCAATTCGGGTAATGAATGACCTGTCAATGAGGGAAGGCCAGAGGACACAGCAGCCTGCAGTGTTGCCATTAGGAGGGAAAATGAAGTATCTCTGTGCTGAAGTATCTTTCCTGCAGCACATGAACCATGCAACTGCAGCAGTCACAGAAGCTACTTTCTCCAGCTGCAGTCACAGCAGTTAAGCCATTTTTGTACATACCCTGCTGCTTCTCCAGGCTCCTTGCAGCACTGGGCACGCAAGGACACAGGGCTGCCCCCGAGAGCTCCACCACTGCTCCTCACACCAGAGGAGAGCTCAAGCACAGGCCTTTGGGGGAGTCAGAGAGCAAAGCAAAGCTGATCAGCAGGATCAGGCCAGCTCAGAGGGGGCACTTACCCAGCTACCAGGGATTAAAGGCAGGTTTTCTCCCAGAGGTCAGTAGAGCTGCACAAGACACCTCATTCTTCACTGCCCACTCTGTAAAGAGTCTGCTTAGTTTGGATTAAAAAGAAGATCCAACTATGAAACACATCCATAGACCACTCCACCACCCCCCCCCAAAAAAGCAGCAATGAAAAGTAGATCTGAAGTGGCCACACATCCAGAGGTGGATCCAGGGCCCCCACGTTTATTTCCAGCCAAGGTAAGCAGCTGTATGGACACAGAAGGGAAGGGGGAACTGTTTTGTCCCGCTGGAAACACAGCACTGTCCCAGGCTCTTCCCTGGGGAACAGCATGCACCCTGGAGGGCTGGGCCAGGGAAGCCTCCAGGCCAAAGCAGGCAGATCGGTTGGGCATGCACAGGATTTGTATTATACACCAAAACACCACTTGCATGGATCAGTATCCAAAAAAGAAAAAAATTCCAGCTACTGCAGCAAGCCCTTCAGTGGCCTCAGTCAACAAAAGCAGTTGTTTTGAGCATGGCAGAGCCATGTGAGTTCCAATTACTGCAGGGAGCTCTTTGGATTTTGAGTCAAATCCTGAATTGCAGTTACAATATAAGCAGTAACACTTTGTAGATCCAATTGAATTACATACTGTGTTCAAACTTGGGGTCGTTTTTGATGGCAAACTGACTTCCAAGTACAATGAATATTTCTACTCTGACCACTGGATCATTTAGAGGAATTTTTTTTTTTTTTGTGATCTGTAAATTAGCATAAACCAAGTCTCCTTAAGACTGCATAACAATCTTGTTCAGTTATTTCAGGCAACTGTAATCTGCATTTAGTCAAAAACCACACAGCAGTCTGTTTTAAGACCTCTACTGGAAATTGAGGTGTGTACCATTTCTTGAAACATGGGGTAGCTCAAGATAACAGAAAAAAAAAAAAAAAAGCCCCCCCAAAAACCAAACCAAAACAGGCCTCCCCACTCATTTTTTAACTCCATTTTGTACTCAAGCCTTTAATTCCAGTAATAAATATTTCTTAGACTTGATCTTCAAACCATGAGCCATTTTGTACCTCGTTCAGTTGGCCTGTAAAACTGTTCTAATGAGTCCAGATTGAAGTTTTTATGTTTTATGAAGTCTTTGCTTCCCAAAGTCAGAATATTTCCTACCATCTGACATTTAAAATACACTTGCAACCACAAGGTATACATTTAACCTCCCACTAAAAGGTTTAAAGAAGTTCTGTTTGACTGCAGGGTCCAGAACTGGATGCACCATCTCAAAGCCCTGAGACCTTCTCCCCCTTCCCAGTTTTCAAGCAGGGAGAGTTGAAGTCAGGCAGCTCTGGCACCAAGAGCAATGCTCTGAAGGGTTGCAGCAGCTGCAGGCAGCACACGTCCTCACAGCACTGGGCTTTGCCTTGCACTGGGGGATATATTTAGGTGAAGTCCAGCCCAAGTGAACACTGAGGTGTCTGAAGACTTGTGTAGCCCTCTTAGAGGTCAGCACCACCCAGAACTAGCTGAACTCACAGAAGACTCAATAAATAGCCACTAAAAACCAAAAAGAGCTAAAGGTTCTGTGAGAACATGCAGAGCTGGACTAGCCCCTGCAGCCTCAGGGGCACAACATGCATTTTAGCTAAAAAACCCTACCTCTTCTGTGCACATCTGTATCTACTGCAGGCTTGCTGTTTGGTGTCAAAACTCCATCTACAGTCATACTCTAAAAATTGCCTTTTAGCCTCCCAGGAACCTCTGTAAGCATCATTTCACACAGGTTTGGCAAGCTTTTTATCTTTTCAATAGAAACTGAAGTAATGGGCTAGGGAAAAGAAGGCTTCTCAAAGCCATCATGTAAACATCCATTTGTAGCTTCCTCTTCTGCCTAGCCCCTCCCCAAGTTAGCCTGAAAAGCAGTAAAATCTACACAAAGTTTTATTGCAATCATACAAGGGATACATCAAGGGTCAAATACAACAAATACTATGATGCAATTTTACATTTATTAAACTACAGTTCAAAGCACAAATTTACACATTCTAAATACACTGAACACCTAATGAAATCACACTGGTCTCCCACTGACATTTGATATATCTGGGCGAAAGACAATAACTTTACAAGACTTTTCTAACAGGAATCCTTAGTATAAAAACTGTGTACTTGTATGTAAACTGTTGAAGAACCCAAGTGATGGGTTTCCATCTCCACTAAGTCATCCATTTTGTTGCATAATTAAACGCTCAGGGGTTGAATGAAGTTGATTCTCAATTTGGATGCCATTAGCTAACCCTCCCACCCCCCAGTGAATTGTAGCTGTAGCTTGTTTTGCCTGGTCCCCATCAGCTATCACTATTTTTTTTTTCAAGTTTTGAAGAAAATTAACTGAATTCAAGATTGTTCCATTTCTCCCACACTGGAATGTTGACCAGACAAACTACAGACTTGCACCTGCAGGTCTAAAGGAAGCATCAAAGCCTGTTTAAGCTGCCGTGGAAAAGCTGTCCTCTGGGCCCAGCTGAACGCAAGAAGGCACAAAGAAGTTCTTCATCAATGTGTCTGAAGCAATTCCAGCATCTTGCATCTCATCCCTGCAGCAGAAAAGGATCAGAGTTGTAAGGAGGGACCATTTTGGTGTAATTTTGGGTACAATTTCACCTCAGAAGGGAGAACCAGCCACAAGTGCTTGGCTGACACAAAGGCCCTGACTCTCCCCTGGCACAGCTCACAACAGCCTTGCTCCATTCTGACAGCCACAGTGCCAACAGCACTCCCAGGCTGCAAATGCTAGCATTGGGACAGCACAAAGATAGTGTTTAAGAGTGAAAGGCTTTACAATTACCACTCATCAACATCGAGTTATTTTGCTTTCTTTTGTCAACCTTAAAGTAGGATTTTTTTCCACAGCTCTGAGTCAGAGAACAGCACAAAACCCACCAACAGGCACATCCATGCACACAGCTGCATCTTCCCATGTTTCCCACCAGCATCATCTCTATTGGGCTGGAAACTTAATGCTCTTGAAGAGCATGGAAATAATCCTGCCACTATCCAGAGCATTTTCTTACCAGTCACTGAAAGACATCATGTAGTAAATCAATGGCTTCTGGTAGTCATTGAAGGTAGACTGGTCACCTAAGGTCCCAGACCCCATGTTGTCAAAGATCAGCCAGTCTCCAACGCTCAGCTCGGGCAGAAGGCAGCTTTCCACTATCTGATCAAGCTCATCACAGGATGGACCCCAAAGGCTGCTTGCAAACAGAGGCTCATCTTCCTTGTATTTCTACAGGGAAAGGACTCACAGAATTCAGGCTTCAGTTTGTTGAAGAGGAACATTTTTATATATAAAGATTGTTTATAGAAATAATATATAGTCATGAAATTAAATATATAAAATCATAATAAGGACACTCTCTGAAAAAGATAAAAGGACTCACCTTGTGAACCTCTGGGATAGCATTCAGTTTCTCAGACAATTTACTTGCAAAAGACCCATAAACACCATCATTGATGTAGTATGTAAATACTGGTTCATCATCATTCCTGGTTTGCTCCACTGCAAGCAAAACAAGAAGTCCTCTTGTATACATTGTTTTGTCATAAGTAGTCTTGTGCAATCTTAAAAACTTAAGTCAACTGCTTTCTCCTAACAAGGGGACTCCATATATACTGCAATAGGGAAGTTATGAGCAATCTGGATGAGATCAGCTGGAACATCAACTATGAGGCTTAATAAAATTAGTATTTCAGTAATAATAACTACTGAGAATCTAACCCCAGTTTCTGCATAAGCAGTGAATGAAGCAGCTTAGTCTGTGTGTTTTCCTGTGTTCTAATAGAGAACCTTCTCTACACCTCCTGTACAGCACCCAGCACAGGTCCAACCCCTGCCAAGTCAAGCCAAGGGAGGAAACAAGTGCCACGTACATGTACCAGCTGAAGGGAGATACACACATGGCATCATGGGCAGACCCCAAAACCTAGATTACAACACTGCATGAGGGAAATGCTGACTGAAAGCAGTTATCTGTGTGGAAGAAGTGGCCTCACTCACCTCCAGGAGGAAGAAGTTTCTCATACTCAGTCTTCTTGGCAATGATGTTAACTGCCAGGGTGAATGCAGAGGAGACGTAGTAACACCCAGGCTCTGCCAGCACATTAACCCCAGAGTCCTTGGGAAAGTAGGCATCCAGCAGTGGCCTGATCACCTGGTTCACCTAGGCCATGAAGGAAGACCAAGGAAACTCAGTTTTATCACATACACTTTCAGCAGCAGCTCCAGTAAGCACACCAAGAGTTCACTCTCTTCCTCTGCTCTCTGAGGAGGGCCCTTTCCAACTGTCCAAGCTTTACACAAGTGTTTAAGAAAAGAGGTTCTTAAGACAGATATTTGAAGACTATAAAGAATTTCTGGACAACAGTTAAAGAAAAGCCCTGACTGCTGTTATTAGCTTCTCACTGGATCACTGTCCTACATTCCAGGAATTAATCCCAAAGACAACACAACAGTGTGAACAGGTTATTCTGCTTTATGTGTCACTGCAGACTACACATCCCATTTGGGCCAGCTCAAAGGCCAGCCAAAGCAAAAAAAAAAAGTAGCATCTTTAGTCTATTATAAAGCAAAGTACCAGAAACTTTTATACTGCAGCAATGTAGCTCATGATCCAAAGCATGCCAAGGAATCCTGGCCCAAACTGTGCAATAAGAGGCACTGATCAGATAACAGCTGCCAAAAAAAGGGATTACTGCTGTTAAGGTGGTTTAGGACAGTAATTTCATCTGTGACATGCTTAAGCATTCACCCAATATGAACAGGATTAAAAAGAAACCATGAACACCTCCACAGACTGTTTACACCACCTATGATAAAGAATATACACCCAATTCTTTGCATCTTAGCAATTTAAGCAACATGGAAATTAAAACAGGATTCAGATACTAGTGTTAGTTGCAGTTGGAAGGTTCAATATTTCAACTTCCTCAATCAAAATGAGTTTCAATTTTCAAGACATTGCTTACCTCTTCCAGCTGAAGCTCTGAACCTGTGAAGCCCCCACCAATATCCAACATGTTCATCTTAAAGCCAAATTCTTCCTATAATGCAGAGGCAGAGTGTAAGGACAAGGACAAGTAACTGTAAAAGTATTTGGTTCTCCTTACTGTGGTTGTTTTCTGGGTACTTATTTGGAGCATACCTAGCAGAGTATGTGTAGGGGGAGAGAGGTTACTCTAGCTCCAGGGTGCCAACAAAGGCTGGGTACACACAACATCAACTCCCACCTTGTGGTGTTTGTTCCATCAGGCAGCATTTGCTGGGCGGGGTGCTGCATTCTGACTATAGGGTGTAACACAGAGTCTTTGGATACTGCTCACACAACAAGACTGCTACAGGAGCTGTACAAACATCAGCCACAACTCCAGCTCTGTCTCCCCGTGTTACCAGTCACAGCTAATGCACTAGCAGCAGGAGTAAAAAGACTGGCAGTCTCCTCTAGTTTCTCATTTACAGGAGCAGACATGTGCAGAGCAAGGATTTGTGAACTTTATAGTAGAAGAAAACCACAAACAACATGTAAGACTGTCAAGAGTCACCTGAAACAACAAATCCATTCCTCTTCACCCAAATGTGGACATCCCCCCTCCACACGATGACACAACATCTATCACTCCTTATGTTGCTTAGTTACTCCCCTCAGAGATCACATGCACCATACCAGTTGGTGTAGCACAACAAATGCCACAATAAAATGCTTAATATTTTAATATGGCTTTAAAATGCCAACTATATATTTGCAGGACTGAGATTTGAGTTTCAAAAAGCCTTTACCAAATGTGGGAAATGAATTTTTTTCTTTGAAGATGGCACACAAGGCCAGTGTTCATTAACCTTTGCCCAGAATTAGGACTGTCATGTTTGTTTACCTCTAGCACAGAGCTAACAATGGTACATTTAGTCACCTCCTAATTCAGTTTCCTACATTGATATATGTTGGAAATAAGTTGTCTAATTAGTATGATTTGAAGAGAATGGATCCTCTTCTGTAGCAGTTGCCTGTGTGTTGATCTACTTACAGCCATGTCAAACACACACCGAGCATCAGACAGAGCATGGATGTAAGTCTGCAGCTCCTTGCAAGAGCCTGAAACATGGAATCTGAAAGAAAGAAAAAGGCAGTTAACACACTGAACCTTGCAGCTTTCAGAACAAGCAAGCTGCTTCACTAAAGCAGCACTGGAAGCAGCTCATTCCCAAGTGGCTCAAGACAAGCCTGCCTGATAGTGTGCAAGCAGTGAGCTCAGGTGGTTCTCTGTTCCACTGGCCTTGCACTCCAGGCCTGTCTTGCTCTCAGTGCCATAACACTGGTAGTAACTGAGGTGCTACAAGTGCCAGAGTTCCCAGGGGCTTCCTAAAGAATACTCTGGGTTCTGCTGCTTCTGGACAGACCACAGACACACCCTTCCAAGCCACAGGGCTCTCTACTCCAGGTCTGCTGCTTCAAGGATATTTTGAGGCAACAGTCACTTTTTAAATTTACTTGCATTAATCCACATGTGAACTTCTAAATTTATTTTTATCAAGAAAATGCACAAACGCCACGTGATTTAAGTCATTTAACCACTAGAGAGGCACATTTCCCCAATACCAGAGTCCCATTTTGTCATTTGCAATTAGCATACTATGTTTATCCTGGTTTAACATCATTTTAAATCAGATTTACATCAAAACAAATGTGGCCTGAATCCTCAGAATCTGGCTTTCATCTCCAATACTTTTTTACTGTCTTGATGACCCACTGTTTTATTTGGTTGCTTTAAGACACTCGTGAGTGTGGGATACAGCAGCAGCTGAGGGCAGGTAGAACACAGACCTGTGCAGGCATTTTTCCTCCATATAGTAAAATCTCTGTCAAACTTCAAACTGAAGTATGATGCATCATCTGGTAGCTCTCAGGGATTCCCTCCTGCCAACTGCAGGTCAGGAATTTATCTGAATGTTTTGTCTTGATATGTTCAGACTGACACAGGGCCCAACTCTTAGAAAATACAACCCTGTGTTCATCATCTTCAAAGTCTGTCCAAGCCACTCCATGCTACAACAGAACTTCTGTTTATTGCTAGAAAAATACAAATCTGGGTACCACAGAAGTTCAGGAGCACAGCTAGAAAACAGGAGAGGCTTCTCAGCTCTGGTTTTACACTGACAGGATTTCTGATACTGCATTTCCAATTACATTAATGTCTGTAACAGTCACTTGTTTCATACTAGTTTCTTCTTGTATAGTATTGCTGTGCTTGCAAGAAAACCCCTCATTGTTCAAGTTGTTTTTGTTTTGTTTTAAAACAAGAAAAAAACCCTACTGTCAAATAGTGCCAAAGGGGGAAAAAAATCATCTTTTGTCTTCTGTCTTGTGTACACCATAAAAAGATGTGCTCAGCCAGCAGAGAACAATGAAGTTACTCACTTGACACCAACTATTTGGACTCCCAACTCCTTAGCACATTCCATGAGATGCCTACAGTTCTTCAGGGTGGTGCCAAACTTCATGTTCATCTCCTCACCAGCAGAAATGTCTTCTGTGGCAATGTGCAGTAAGAGCCTAAGAGAAGGGGAAGATGATGGGGCAGTTGGTTTACATCAGCAGCACATGGGGAGCCTGAAGACTGTCAGAAGTGTGTTGCTTATGTTGTCAGTACTCCAGCTCCATCGATGGATGAGTCAGGGGAACCTAATCAAAACAATCCTGTACAGAGAAAAAACTAGCAATTAGGGGCTAAAACATGGAGCCAACAAGGACAAGGGATTTTGAAATGCAGCAACTAAGACTCTTCTGTAGAAGCAAGAGTCTGTTGAGTGCTGTAATAGAAGAGAATGTTACCCTTGTAAGCACCTCCTCCAGCCCAGTGAGCCTGCTAAATGCTTTCCCACCTCTGCTCTCCTTTCCAGCAGAGCTTAGCCTAGCCACTGCAAAATACTGCCACAGAATGGCTGGGCTTGGGAGAGACTTGGAAGCTCATCCAGTTGCACCCCTGCCATGGCAGGGACACTTCCAGCCAGAGCAGGTTGCTCAGAGCCCCATCCAGCCTCACCTGGAATGTTGTGAGGGATGGGGCACCTACCTCCTCTCTGGGCAGCCTGTTCCAGTGTTTCACCTCTATCATTGCAATAAAAATGTCTTCCTTAGATCTCATCTAAATCTACCCTCTTAATTTAAAACCATTACCCCTGCTCCTGTCTTACCAGGCCCTGCTAAAGCCTGTCTCCATCTTTCTTAGAGGCTCCCTGGAAGCACTGAAAGGCCACAGAGCTTTCTCCAGGTCGGACAATCCCAGCTCTCTCAGCCATTCTTCACAGGAGAGGCTTAACAGCCACCCTGACTTGGAGAAGCCCTTTCCAAATGTTTCATGATGTGTTTTAAAAGCATTGTGTAAAGAAAGAAAAAAAATATCCCTAAATTGTCACCCATCTGCCTATCAGTCCTTGTCAATTTCCATTTATACTACTATGTCTTGAGAAACTGGGGCTAGGCTCTCATTCCCTGCTCCTCCACAGACAGTTCTGTTCAGAGACTCTATAGCCAAACAACACTTTGTAAAGCACTTGTAGAAAGTGTAACAAGAAATTGTCAAAAGCTCTTTAAAATCATTGCAAACCCAGAATACTGTGGTTTGTAACCTCACATCAAGATGACATTTCTTAACACACCCATTGGTAAATTTATTGTTACAGCAGCATTGGAAGTGAGCAAAGATACTTCTCTAGTGTGAACCACTGAAAAAGTGTAATTCTGATTTCTAGAAATCTAGTGGGATTCTTCTCCCTGGGGCTCAGCCAGTCAGGGCTGGAAGATGATGTGTCTCTTTGGGGTTTGGGGACTTGGACTCATTTTTAAGGATGCATCAATACTTAAAATTAAAACAACCAAGCCTCTGCTGGAGCTCTTGGGGCATGAACAATATTAACAGTTACACTTTGCCTGGAAAATATGAAATTATGAGGAAAAGAAAGACTAAGGACTCCTTTCTGACATGAAATGAACTGGCAGTCTTTCAAGCTACTAAGACTTCCAAAGGCAGAAACATCAATTACAAGAGGAGACCCAAGGATTACTGAGTTTAGCACAGAAAGTTACAAGAATTTCCATAAAATGAGAAAGAATTACAGCTTTCCAAGCAGGGTTTCCTCAGGTAAAACCCAATTAGCTTCATCTACAACACGACAATCCAGCTGTAACAACCACGCATAGGAAGAATAACCTTTGACTTCTGAAACTGTGCCAAGAAAGAGAAGAAACTTACAGTTGGGACTTCAGCAGCAAAATTTTAATGAGTTGAGCAAGAGATTCCTAATAAGACAACAGATTTCTACCCAGTAAAAGAAGAAAATGTAGATTGCAAATTGCAGCTCTTCTGTAGAAAATGAGTTTCTTATCCTTGGAGATAAGAACTTTTTCAAGTATTAGGCTATCAGATGCTTGAAAAGGAGTCAAGAGTTTGTTGATTTTCTCAAGCTGATGAAACTTTCAGTCTGACTCCCTGCTTTACTGTTTCTCTGGCTCAAGAGAAATCTGCATCCTAACTTCTCTTACTGGGGAGGTTGCCACAGAAAACATTTTACAAAGAGGCTGTGAGACTCGAGGAAATAAATCAACAGAAAAAGCAAGAAAACAACACCAGTGATGACACAGGATCAGCTTGGCATGGCTAAGGCTTTCCAAGGCAGACTGTCAACAGCAGCACTCACATAGCAAATTATCTGTTCTAGATCATATTCTTTGTAAGGGATTAAGTGTAATCCCCCACAGCAGCAACATTGGTTTAAGGAGTCTGAAAACCAACCAGCCAGCCTAGATGGGATGAACAAGATCCCCAGATACTACACTGGGCGGTAGAACTGGGAAGACTTTACCAGTTTGGGGAGAACACATGACACTCTAATAAGGACTGATAAGAACCAAGGGCATGTCAGAAATCCAGTTTCAGTGCACTGTGGTGATGCTGGTGGAAAGCTGCACCTCATCATCCCTGGAAAGCACTGCAGCATCCACCTAGGCTCTGACTCCACATATTTCAAGGTATGGCCCCCAGTCAAAGTATTGTCACGTGAGGGACATGGCACTTAGCGACAGGGGTGCCCCTCAGTGCAAACAGGACCACAGTACAGTGAAGCAATCCATTTCTTCAACAAGCAGAACATCAGCTTCTGCTCTCTGGGCCAGTACTGAAGGGACCCAAACACATCCTCATTTGTCTCAGCCCTGATTCAAACAGAATACCTTGAAAGAAAAGACTAAAGCCACAGAGCAGGAGGAGGTATTTGTATTTATTTGCAGATGGAGAGGTGCCAGACTTCTGAACTCTCATCACTGAAGACTGCCTTATGAAATGAAAAAAGCCTTCAAAGGATCAGCAAAGGGATTAAAAGATAGATACGAGTGAACTGGATTTAAGAAACCATGTACCTGGCTTGCAGCTCAACCAACCCAGGACACAGGCACAATTCAGTTTCCCCTGAAAAAGCAGAACTGTGACACTTACTTGGCATTGGGATGGTTCCGTGCAATTTTCTTCAGCTCCATGTCATTGTCACAAGTCATGATGTTTATCCCAGCCTTTGCTGCATACTTGAGCTGTGAAGCTTGCTTGCAAGGATTTGTATAGATAATGTTTTCAGGAGAAATGCCCAGGTCTTGTACCAATGCCATTTCAGACTGAAAAACAGCAATAAAGCAGAGTTTGACACAGTCCAGTGAGTGCACCATCTTCACCACATTTTTATTAGGTGTGCTCTAGTACTGCATTAAATAGTCAAATACACTGAAGACTAGATACTGCTTCTAGGGTAGAAGTAGAGATGGGTTTTTTTCAACAGGGGTTCACAATTAAAATTAATTTATAATCCTGGAATGTAATGCCAAAAAACTGTTTTAAAACAATAGATGTATGGAAGAAAAAAAGGCACAGATATACAAACAAGAACAACTTACTTTACTGGAACATGCAAATCCAACACCAAGGGTTCCCAAAATTTCAAGTACACCTGGAGCAGAATTGCATCTTACAGGATAAAATGGTTTTATTGGTGCCATCATGTTCTGCCATTGTATGTTCTTCTTTACAAGCTTTCCAAGATCACCAACATAAAATGCTCTTTTTCCAGTCTTAAAGAAAAAAAAAAAGGAAGAACAGGAAAATAAAATGTCTGGAGTTGTGAGTTTCCTGACAAAATATCAGCAATCCATGAAACAAAGTCTTAAAGAATTATGTACATTTTTTTACCCTGTTGTTAGCTTCTGGGTTTGACCTTGAACAATACTTGTGTTGTTATTTCACCTAGCAATTTAAACTAGTTTAAAAAACAAACCAAAGGGAATACCTACCACTTCAGAGCTTTTATGAATGCTATTAGAAAATAATCTGAGATCCTGAAGAAACAATGCTACTTAAATGCAAAATACTAGTTGTATCTAAAAATAAAGATCGGGTTACAAATCTCCTCCAACTTTGTATTTTCAGAAGCCTGCAACTTTTTTGAAGGAAGAAAATCCACTGGGACAAAAGCTTCCACAGTCACATTTATGGCTTACTATACAAGGAATAAAATCAAGTACTCTATTATTATTTTAACATATACCTGACAGCTTGTTTTAATTAAAATGTGCTTGATAGCATTTTAATTAAGGAATACTGTTCTCCACATCTTGCAGGGCACAAAATTCAACAATAAAACAACTTTAAGCACTAAACTTGGGGTGTTAAGGTTGCAAAGTCAAGTACAAACTCTTTGAGAAAATGCACAGACTTTTCTAGAAACTTAGACTGTGGTGTCACATGCACAAGGAAGACTTTCTCAATAGCCAGCCATGATGTAGTGGATTAAATCCAAACAGCTCATTCTGTATTTGTTCTTAATGTGCACTCAATGGTTGGCCTACCACACATCAGTTAATTCTCCCTGATCATACATTCTGTGATGCTCTTCAAGACTGTAAATCCAAAGTTAATTCCAGCACCTGACTTTGGCAGATAAGAAATCACGTTGGGGCTTATTGCATACAATGTCTTTATTTCTGTTTAAAAAGAAAAAGAAAAAAGAAAACAAGAAGAGCACAAATAGAAATTCCATCGGGTGGAAGCATACTGACCCCCTGTACGGGTCACCAGCAGGAATGGGATCTGCAGCTTTAGATCCATGGCACAGGCCTCTACCCCTTGAGCTAAAGGAGTAAATGAAAGCAGCAGAAGGCAGCTATCCTCTGTGAGCCAGCCAGTGGTTGGAGACATGACATGTTGCCAGTAGTTTACCTATTTATTTGCTAGACAGAAAAAGAATATTAGGAATCAGGACTTGGGAATCCCACCCCTGAGTTCAGAGGCCATGGGATGTAGCTATTTGCTGTCCTATGGTTGAGCACTTGCATCTGAACATCAGCTCTGACAAACCAAGGGCAAAGTGAGCCACTCACAGGTATGGCATATGAAGGACACAGGATTTGCTTAATTAGTTGATTATTTTTAAGCTCACTCTTACTACAAGCTTGTCTATAAAGCAAAGGCTACAACATCTTGCTGCCTCCTAAGGAGTCCTTAGGCAATAAAGCTACTGCTGTATACACAGAATTATTTGTTTCTTTCCAGTAAATTGCTAGACCTGAGCAGCTTTTAGAGCAGTGTATTTTCTTGAAAGAAAAAAAAAGCACCTCACAATATGCTTGGACCCATGTTTCCCACAGAGGGAACAGTAATGGGAAAATGAATAACCATACAGCTGTGATTGACCACAGCCCTTTAAAAATGGCTTTCAGCTGGCTCAGCATACATATTGTCTACTCTTGAGCATATTTCTAGAGAAAGAGGGGGGAAAAAAGTTTAACTCAGCAATATCCACTTGCCCACTTTCAGGTGTCTGGTCTAAACCTCGTTAATAACACAAGTCTCTGGAAGCAATGAGTTGAGAACCTGCACTGAATGGCAGCAGCAGGACTACTCTCCTGCTAGGCACAGCCAGGAGGGAGCAATCTTTGCATAGGTTTCCCAGCCAGCACTCACGATGCAAACACATGGCACAGAAGCAGAATGAGAAGCAGCTCTGGTGAGTTTTGGCCTCCTGCTCCTCTGCTGTCAGCTCAAAGCTAAACACCTTCAGCACAGAACTAAAGCAGCAGCTTTGAAAATGATCACAGAGCACTTACATGAGTATGCTGGTAAATACAGTTGTCAATAACATCTGCCAGGGTTGCTCCTTCATCCACCAGGCCAATGGAGTAATTTGCATCCTCGAGGAGTCCTTTCATCTCAGCCACAGTCATACACCAAGAGACACAAGGGAGGGGCTTCCAACCTGGGATCCGGGGCCTTCACTTATGCAACAAACTGCACAAGGAAAGCAGCCATCAGTGAGAGAAGAGGCACAGAACACCCCGTGACACTGCTTAAAAACAGAAAGGGCTTTCTGCAGCCCAGGCACTGCCAACAGGCAACAACCAACAGGAATCGGGGGTCTGAGCTCTGCCCACCCTCCCCTGGCCAGCAGGAAGGCTGGAGCAATCTTGTAAAGCCAAGAGTGGGACAGAAGTGCAGAGTTCAGTACTAACTTCAAGGTGGGTGAGAAAGCTGGCAATGCAAAGCTGTTCTTGAGTCCTGGGCTTACACAGGGTGTGAGGACACTGCAAGGGTGGCAAGCTAAGGGCAGCATGCTTGCACCAACACCTCAGCTCCTATGTGGCACTGCATTCAATCATGCAATGAAATACAGGTCTGAATTTATTGAAGAAAGCTTCTAGATTCTTGACTAAATGTTAGCACTGCTATGTGTCAGTCACATTTGGTGTTAACATTGTTTTTTCTTTAGATGTCAATTTATAGCCACCCATTTCACACACTATTTACTAGGCATTGGTTGTGTTGTCCTGTTCATAAGACTGAGCACAAAACCTTCACTGCAGGGGAGGTTGAAGCAGCCACTAGCTAGGAGTGGGATTAAAAGAGTGACAGCCTCAGTAAGTGGAACTAGTATTAATAAAAAGCAACAGTTACAGCCCAGGCTTATTTACATCTTGTTTATCATCAAACCTTCACTGCAAATTAGATGTTGTTTATAAACAGTGTTTTCCAAAATACAGCCTGAATCTCACCAAGTCCAAAGGCAGAAAACATTGATAAAGACATGGTCTGGAATATGGATTAGAGTTTGTCTCAAGTAAAAATCAATGCACAGCAGAAAACTACCAGCAGCTGATTATAAACCTTGATCAGCCTCACTTGATGAGGACAATTTGCAGTTTATATTGCACCAGAACTGGAGGCCTTGTTTAGAAGTAGTTTATTAGCTTTTTTGTTTCAACTGTCATCTCTATCACAAAACTTATCAAAACTACCCAGCTAACTTGATTCCTTCTTTACATGAACACCCAAGAATCTTCTTTAAACGTCCCAGTAGAAGTTGCATAGTATTTTAAAGCAGTTAGTGAGCCAGCAGTTTTGTATCCAACCTGTGTAACTCAACTATGCCACCTATGCTTCCTAAAAGGAGGTGAATTTAACTCAGCAGCATCAAAAATATTCAGTTATATGGTAAAGACAAATATGCTGGGTAAGAATATACTTGTCTCACACCTGAAGTGAATCATACCTGTCTTTAAGTGATTCCTGAAGATCCAAAATAAAACAAAAAAAGCAAGATAATGATCACACTGATGTAAGGATTTCAGTAAATTACAATTATACAAACAGTGACTAGGTGACAGACACTATAATAACCAGGAAAAACATCTCCAGTCAGGCACATCTCAGTTTAAGTTTGTGAGTAACAGCCACAACTCCTTTACCTATGCTGGGGCTGGAATCAGTGAAATAAACCTGTCCACCACTAGGTACTTCATCAGTCCTTGATCTGCTCTGGCATAAAGTCCTCAAGACAATCATCTCCATAAGATACCCATGACCTCCAGGAGCACAGAACCAAAAAGGGTTTGATTTGGGGCTTTTTGGAAAGAAAATGCTCAAGACTTCCTAGCCCCACCACACACACACACACACACACACACACACACACACACAGAGTGCTGGTTAGTCACTCACACCTCCTATTCCTGTGAAGCAGCTCAATGTGACCAACAGCCAGCACATTTTTCCTTCCAGTGTTGGTGTTCATCGAGTTACAATGAGGTAGATACAATCTAATTTTGTAGTACATCCATTCAAAAGCACCTTATGGTCACTAAGCAGGGACAAAAAGGAATCCATGCTAGTACAGACTTAATAAAATTGCTCACAACAAGCCATGAATGGCCTATTCTAACCCCTCCCAGGCTGCTCAGCAGCAGCTGCTTTTTCTAAGCATGGCCATGACATTCAAGCTTTTTCATTTAGCAAAATTCCATCAAGTGCAACAGCTAACACAAGCCTACCAGCTTCTGTTCTTAGCCACTCTTGTCTCCAGCTTCTGCTCTGGAATAAATTCCAGTGTAATTGAGAACAAGACAGGAAGACTATGCTACCAGAGAGAGCTGAAATTCCTACCAGCACTGCTCCAGCTCCACCACAGAATTGGGCATACTGAGAAATACCAGCAGAGGGATTTGGGATTGTGCCACGACCCTGCTCTGTTCTGACCAGCCCCACTCCTACAGAAGGAGGGGAATTGATGATGAAATTTGTGAAAGATTCAATGAATACACACAAGGAAATCAGGAGGATGGTTTAAAAATGTTCCCGTGTCTGCAAGGTGAGTCAGAAACCATTACAGCAGAGTTCAGCCCTCGCCGAAGTGCTGACTTGCTGCAAGCCATGATTTGACAGACAGTGTGGTAACACCACCCCTTCTACCACCCGAAACCTTAGTGCTCCGGGACATAGATTTTCGGGCAAACAAAAGCTGTCAAGTAGTCTGAGGCTTCTCCATAGGCATGCAAATGCTGTCTTTGAAGCAAGCCTTACATCCTCGGGCTCTTCAGGCTTCAGCACAATCACTTCCCAGATGAAGAACTTCAAGATAAAAGTTTACATATCCAAACGCTGCAATTAATGCAGACATCTGGAACAGAAGAAAATGTAAATGCTCTGGAAAATGACTAACCAAACACACTTGGCACATGCAAACATCAATAACAAACACACCAGTTTCATTTCTTGTTTGTTGCCTTGTAAGAACTACAGATTGTCTGGTCTGAAAAAATTCCAAACAAAACACAAAACCTTGAGGTTTGGTTCTTTCATTAAAAACTTCCTCTGCAAAGAACAAAGTCTCTGCTAACCAAATGGGCTCCCAGTAATGTTGTTCAGCTACATCTTATTAAGCAAAGTATTTAAGATATCAGCAATTACAGTGATACCAAAAAATCATATGAGGTAAAATATCTTCCTCTCACATTCCTTACAACACTGGTTCTTCAGGGAAATCATCAAAAGCAGTACAAGCATTTTGTCGCTAACATTCACAGCTAAGCACAGAACAGGTAAAATGGAGAAGCAGAAACAGGAGTCCTCTGTTCACAGTGTAGAAATGCCAGGTTATGTCACTAACCAAGCACTGGAAATGCTGATGCAGGTGCCTTTATTTGCGCTGGCAGTGGCCACTCTGCCTCGCCCAGATGTATGCCCAGGGTCACTGCAGGGTGCCTGTGGAGCCACCACCTTCTCAGGATGGCTCCTGGCACAGCATCTCTGCTGAAGACAGCAAACAAATATCAAAGAAAATATGTCCCATCTTGTACAGGAATTGTTTTCAAGCACTTGGCTTCCTTAAAGGTTGCCAGGCCAGTAGCTAGCAAGGCTTACAAAATGAGTATGTTTTAAGTGCAGGTATGATTCCATAGCACCACTCCAGCACTGTTCACCACAGCACAAGCTGTTCCTTCCCTGGCCTCTCACTTGCTCAGTAGCAGTATTTGGCCCAGTGTCATACAGAGACAAAAGTGGGAGGGAAAGAATGACAAAAAGGAAGCAAGTGTAATGGTAATAGAAGTACACCTTCAGACAGAAGGGTTTTGAGTTCCACTGGAACATAATGAAAATAATTCTATTTAAAAGAATTCACCTTCTTCCCATTAAATCACTTTGCAAGTGGAACAGGATTCAAACTACCCATGAGCTGGCTAACTTACACCTGATCAGCTCAGGTACACACTGACTGGCAAGCACATGCAGGCTGCTGCACTACACAGTCAATACTGACCTGCTTGTGTTTGTGTCCTGTATAATAGACCCGAGCTCAAAATAAACACCCAGATCATCTGAACGCCCAGCTACAAACACAGCAAATCCAGGGCCATTGCTGTTCTAGGACAAGCAATCCCCTGCACTGGTTGCTGCAGCATGAGTTAAGAGGAAGAATCATCTCAATGATGGCACCAGAACAACCTTCTCCTCAGAAAAAAACTTCAGTCAAAGCCAAAATTCCTTCAGAACAGGTTTAGCAATTAAATTACATTTGTAGTGGATTAAGATTCTACACTTTATTCACCCCTTCCTCCTCACAGTTATGCCTTCTCCTATCTCCTACATTACTTCATTCCAGTGGAAGTGCAAAAGTCATGCCAGAGTTCTACCAACAGGCAGGAGTGAGCTGAAACTCAACCTGAAACAGAAACGATTTCCTCAGATCTACTGCTTATTAAAAAATAATTAAAGTGACACCTCCAAGTAACAGTGTTATTCAAGAGAATCTTCAGTGTTAACTGCAGTCAGTTGAATGGAGCAGCCATCTACACAGCGTCAGACCTGTGTGGTTCATGCCCCGAGTTCCAAACAAGACAAAAGAACAGAACTCTGGCAGGAAAGCTAGGAATCAAACTCATGCTGTGCCTCCCTGACTGCAGTATTTTCAGAGAACATGGTCATCTACATTAATACCTTATTAGGAGACATGCTAACACAACTGGCATTTGGACTCTTTGTGGTCTTTAAAAAGTACCTGGCTCAGTTCAATGCACTTAAACATTCTCAAGTTTTACATTAAATAGTGTTATATAATTTATAGGTACTAAGCCAAATGAAAGTGCCTTCAGCTAGACAGGAAGAAAGTAACACTGCATAAAGTCAGCTTAACTCACATTACAAATGCATTTCAGGCTATTGTTAAAACCACATAAAGCTATTGTTTGGTGTTAACAGAACAGGATAACCACAGACATTCCAGAGTTTGCTGTGCTGCTTAGCATCAGCTATGGGCATTCATTTGCTCTGTTATCATGGGTCTTGGTTTTCTTTAATAACTATTTGCCTCTCAGAAAAGTGAAGGCACTTGTGATTGGTACACAATTTCCATCCAACACAGAACTCCACATTCTACTGCAGCTCAGCTACAACTATTTGTGGAAGTGGATAGTAATTAGCAAATAATGGAGACAGGCATTTGGAAAGGCACACCCTTCATGATCAGCATTAGTTACTCTTAACTATTTCAGTATAAAATACCTCAAGAGATCATACAGTGCTCAGCAAACCCTGGTTTGATGTTAACTGTCATGTAGTGCCAGTTCATGGCTTCAGAATTACCACTGAGAGGCTAAAGTTACAGCACTTTTATTTTAGGATTTCTGCAGCCAATTATCCTAGTTCAGAAAAATAACTCTATTTGCAATGTTTACTCATACACATCTAAATCTCTCAGAGATATCTCAGGTAACTACTGAGAAAAGAATTGGGCAATTCAAACTGTAGTCCCCTCTTGAATGAAAGCCCCATATAAAACACAAGCCACTACTTTCATATTCTATCATCTACATCAAGACAGCTCCCTTGCTTATCAAAAAGCCAACACATGCTGGTCATATTTGTGTACATTCTTATCCTCTGCATACAGCTGAGAAGGGGAGAGAGACTTACATGGACAAGTTAGGAGATGGAACCCTACTATCATCAGCTAGGTTCCCAAGGTGGCTCAGCGTTGAAGTCGAACTGCTCTCTATAAAGCACTTCTCCTAAGCCCTCTGGATAGTTGTAAACTTGATCAGAGATTTTGCCCTGTGGGAGAAAATGCACACAAAAAAAGAGATGTCATTGCCAGAACAAAAGAAAAGCTGTATCTTAAAACAGGTAATGAATGTCTCTGCAGTAGGGCTCTTAAGAAGGCTTGCAACATCCTACCAGGAAGGTTTATAATCACATAAAATTCAAGTCAGATGCATGAAGAACTCATAAAAAACCTGAATTATGCACATGAAACTGCTTGTTTATAGTTGTGTTTCATACTCTGACCTGGGAGACTTTCAAAACTAAATGCAGAGCTGCACACAATCCTGCTTTTGGGTAGTACACCTCAATATTGCTCTGTACTGCCTGGAGGAGGACAGGAACCTGGAGAAACCTTAACCCTGGAAGCACTCAGGGCTTTTCCCCTCCTCACTTCACTGCTATTTTAGAATTCCTTTGCCATATTTTCTTCCTCTGCTGTGAATGCACGTTGCAGGCGGGTGAAAAATAGTGCTTTATATAGTGAAACTGAACACCAGACACAAATCCAGAGATGACCAAGACAGTAAGAAAAACAACTTATACTTCATGAATGAGGAAACATTTCAGTTGGCCCTTAAAGGATATTGCACACAACTTCAAAGCAGCACTTTAAAATACAAGGCTAGCTTACTCAAATTAAGCTAAAACAATCACACAAAACAGTACAATGAACATTAAAAGAAAGCAGTCAAAGAAACAATAACTGGCCCTGCTGAGAAGTTAATTCCTTCTAAAAGGAACTGTCATTTTCATGGAATTAAATACAGTCCAGAACTGGTCATGTGTAAACCCAACATACAAAGTTGCTAAAAATGCACTGTGGTCTAGGAGGTGAAGCGTGGAATTATACCAACTACTGCAAAAATAACATCTCTGCTGCTCATCGTGTACATGAGCCTACATGTGCTGATTACAGAGCCTTGGCTTCTGGGAACCACCTCACCCAAACAAGCATCTTCCACTGCATTACAGTTAAGCAAACTGCTGAAGTGCATTTGTCCGCTTATTCCTACTACTGAAAACCAAACAGTTCACTCTGTAAAGTACTGAGCTACAGAGTGAGTGCAACTTGAGGGCAGCCCATTTCACAGCAGTTCCACCAAGTGATCTCTTCAGCTCTGCTGGGAAATTAGCATTTGGTAGCATAGAACATTAAAGCAAGGAGATAGCAACATTTAGTTCTCAGAGCAAGCACAAAACAGGCAACAAAAAATTTCCTTTTCTAAAACTAGCAGCTCCACTAATTCCTAGTGCTGTTCTGATTGCACTCAAGAACTCACATAATTCATGATCACTGGAAGATTTCAGTTCAGCTTCCCAGCAAAAGACATTAAAAAACCAGGTGTTTCTAGGGAGAGCACATGGTGCTAAACTTAAAAAGCCTTGCTTCAGACAATTACTGCAGTGCTACAATAAATATTCTCACAAGTCCCAAGCAGGGATTGTGGACTGAAAGTTTCCATGGAGCTGGAATGAAAACCCATCATTTTCTGTAGCAACAGTCAACTCTTCAGTGTGCTGAGTTCCAACTGCCCTTCAGCATTTCTTTCAAATGAGAATTATTTATCAGAAGGATCTACATAAACATACAGAAAATAGCCTGACTGCCCTTCTTCTGCATAGCTTTGCCCATATTAAATATCCAGGGGGGAAAACAGTGCAACTCCAGCCTTTCAAACTGTAGTAATTTCACTCTAAGCAGCACAAGGGGTTATTAGCTGCACTGTGGCAGAGCAGCACTCCCATGTTAAGCAGCAGCAGTGTAGCTGTCCATAGCCCAAAGGGGCAAACCCAGCCAGAGAAACACTGTAAATGACCAGCTACAGCAAGGCATTCAGTGCTTAATGGTCTTCAAGCAGGTAGCTACAGAGGCATTTTCTGCTGAACAGCAAGCTCTGAGCTGCAGGAATAATTGACAAGGCAGCTTTGCCTTTTAATACTCGAGTGACACCACATGCATGTATTTTCTATCATCTGTGAGCATCCTCCTGTAGCAGGTGCCTCTGGTTGGACTGCAGCTCCACTGTGCAGCAACGCTGTACTTCATCCTTGAGGAGCAGCACTCACCTGAGTAACCAAGTGACTCCTTGAACTCACTGCATCTCCCTGAAAGAGACCCCCTTCAGTGACCTGAATTACAACATCCATGAACCAAGCCCTACAAAGTTAGCAATAGGATGACCTTGCACATTTAGACCAACTGACAGACCCTGAGGCACCAAAGTTACTCCTGCCCAGGAAAGCCCAGCTGGTGCTCCTGTGACAACAGGCCTTTCCAGATCAGGGCCGGGGCACTCTGGCAACCCCCCTATTGTGGGAGAGCAGGTCCCCAAGCAATCCTCCCACCAACCACCCTCCTGCACTACAGCAGGAGCTGGAACTCACATGTGCCATTATACCCAAATTAGTCCATTACACAAAAATTAAGCCTCTGTTTCAGGAAGGAACAGTATTAAATCCCTTCCAGAGCACCCTGTCTCTCCTTTAATGGGAGAGATGGAGCAATTCCAGAGTGTCCAGCCCAGCATTGCTGTGAACATGCACCTGCAGCAGCCTTCCAGCACAGGGAGCAGAGGCAGACACTGCAGTGCTGGAAGGTGATAATCCTGCCTCTCGCCTCCAGTTAAACTGTCCCCACGGGAGACACGTTCCCATTCACCACCACCCTCCTCCACCCCTGCCTTGCTGGGGTCTCACGACCCTTCCCCGGAGCTCAGGGAAGACGGGGGGCTGGGCAGCAGGGAGCTCAGCCCACAGCAGGCAGGGAAGGGAGCTCAGCACCATCTGGAGCACACGGGGAGGGGGCTGCCGTGTCGCAAGCATCAGCCACGGCAGCAGCATTGTTCACACGGTGACAGGAAGGAAAAGAACTGGACTGGACCAGTCCAGACTGGAACAAACCCCTCCTACTATCACCATAATTCACAACCCCCACCTCCCCCCACCGCTGCTGCCTCCCACTTTATCCAGGGAAGAACAGCAAGTGCAGCATCCTCAGAGCCCAAAATCCAGCAGCCAGGGTGAGGGCAGAAGAGGGGCAGCACTCCCCCCTCCCCTGCCACTCGTCTGGCAGGACATTTCACCTCTTCAGGGGATGCCACTGCTTTCGTTGCCTGGGACCACACAACCCCATCCTGCTCAGTCACTGGAGGCTGCTGCAGAGGGCTAAGCACAGCCCCTCGCTGCCTGCTGGCACACGCCGCCTGCGCAGCGTTCTGCGCTGCAAGAGACCTGCTCCCAAGGGCTGAGACCAGCCCTGGAGCTCACTTTCTTCCCTCCTCACCACCGGGGTCCTCCCAGCACAGACACACCGACCTTCTCGGGCTCTTACAACCGCTGGCTGCCAGCTGGAACAGATCTGCAGTTCTGTCTATCACGGAGTGGTAACAGCATCCTCCTTGCCCAGCCACCTGCCCCACGTCCCTGCCTAGACCATGCCTCTTGGACACACACAAGCCTCTTGCTGCCACTGTTCCTACAGCCAGTCAACGGGCACCTCTGCTGACCTCTCACCACGAGAACCAGTCACGGGCACCTCTGCTGACCTCTCACCACGATAACCAGTCCTGGCTACCTCTGCTGACCTCTTGCCACACAGGGAACAGCACCGCAGCATCATGCACGCTCTGGGTACCCCGACAGCCAGTGCTTTCCACACGCACCCAGCCTGCGGCTCAGCAGCGACTGAAGCCTCCCCTCTGGAGTTTCCAGCAGCCACCAACACAGAGCTGCCAGGTGACCTCAAGTACCAGCAATGGCAGCCAAGTTGAGGAGGCTGAGCCTCAACCAGGAGGCTTCCAGAAGGACTGGTGACACCAAACCTGCTTCTGCTACACTAAGTGTCTCTGGAGACTCTTAAGACACGCCTGGAGCTGTTCCTGGGTGACTTGGTCTAGGTCTGATCTCTGGTGACTCTGATCCTGCTCTGGCGGGGGGGTTGGAGTACATGATCTTCTAGGTCCCTTCCAACCCCTGACATTCTGTGAATCTGTAAGAAGCTAACCAAGGGGAGGGGGAAAAAGCATTCTCGAGATGAGCAGCAAACAGCCCTGGCAAAGGGAGGGTGCTGCTGACAGGACAGGGCTCCACTTTGCACATGCTGGAGGGGCCCCCGGTCGCTCCGTGGGAGGGCGATTTTCCCCCTCACGCCGGCCCTGGTCCCGGAAAGCATCCCTTGTGCAATGCCCTGACAGCTCCCGCTGCCGCCCTGCGGGGGACGGGGGGAGCCTTGGGGCAGCTCCGGGGGTGCAGAGAGCAGCGGAGCCCGGATGGATAGTCACGGCTACAGAGGCACAACATGGCCTCTGAGAAGCGGGAGACGAGACGCCGCGGCCATGCCACCGGCGCTTCTCCGGCCTCTCCTCAGCCAGGCCAGCCTCGAAACCCCTCACGCACTCGCTGCCCCCGAGCCCGAGCAGCCTCCTGCGTGCGGGTGCGCCCGAGGGGAAGGAATCCGCCCAGAGCCGCACGGGAGTCGGTGCCGCTGAGCCCGAGCAGCTGCCACGGGGCCGGCTGCCCCCGCTCCTTCAGGGGTCCAGGCGAGCCCGCCGCTCACCCCTCCCCGGGAGGGGGCTGCGAGAGGCAGCGGGAAAGGGTGTCCCGCCGCGGGGCACCGTCCCGTGGGCCCCGGGGGGCTCCCGCGTGTGCGGCGCCCGTTCGGGACATGGGTGGCCCCCCTTGGGGACGTTGGTGGCTCCTCTTGGGGACAACTCTTGAGGTCCAGAGGGTTTGGGGACGTTGGTGGCTCCTCTTGGGGACAACTCTTGATGTCCAGATGGGGTGGGGACGTTGGTGGCTCCTCTTGGGGACGTTGGTGGCTCCTCTTGGGGACAACTCTTGTGGTCCAGAGGGGTTGGGGACATTGGTGGCTCCTCTTGGGGACGTTGGTGGCTCCTCTTGGGGACAACTCTTGAGGTCCAGAGGGTTGGGGACATTGGTGGTCATTTGCTTGGACAGTGTTTAATGTATACAAGGAAAAGAGCAGCATCTTGTAACTGCTGCATACAGGGAAACAAG
>JANHGL010004442.1:0-37078 GCA_024611195.1 Ceyx melanurus | reverse complement strand
ACCAATTAAATAAAATAAAATTTTATTATTATTATAGTATTTATTATAATAAAAATTTATTTTTAAAATAAAAGATTTATGGGATATGTTCCAGTGATTTGGGTATCAACACAAACTCACTATGGCTTTACTAACCAGCCAGTCTGAAAGGCATGAAGCTGTGATTATTACAGGCTGTGTTCATGCTAATGAGGAACCTTGGTGCCATGCTAACCATAGCAACCTGCTTCAGAATTGCCTGGCTGGCTCTCACCGGGGGCAGGATGACCTGCAGACTTCTAGTCCCTCATCCAAAAAGTAAATATTAGAGTGCAAAAAAAATTATATTTATTTATACTAAAATAACCATCTTGCCTTTAACTGAAAATGGAATATGTATGCATTGTATACATCCTGGCAATACTAGTTTTTAGCAGTTTAGTAGTAAGTTTCAAAGGTATTAATTCAACAACCAACTTTCTTATTTTTATTATGATAATATTACTGTTTTATAATATGACAACAGCATTTTGTTAGTTCACATGAGTCTGGAGATGCACGTTTTGTTCTCCTGCCTGGGTTTTCTCCAGACTGAAAGTGTGAGAAGAGAGCTTTTACAGCCATGGTTCAGCAAGACTCACATTCTTACCTAGGTATTTAGATTGAAAGAGTTTGTTTTCTGGGATTTTTTTTTTCACTTAAAGTAATAAAACTCTTAACTGAAAGAGCAATCACAGCTGCAAAACTCTTGCCTTATGTTTTGAAGAAAATCTGAGCATTTCATATGGTGTTATACCAGAGGCAGGTTTTTTTTTCTTGCTCAGTGGGTTAAACATCTAATTTTCCCTGAATCTGAAGAAATGTTTAAGACTAAAGGTTTTCATTGTAGGCATTTTATGTGGCTCTGTTGATTCTACAGCTCAGGTCATCATAGTTCCTGTGCAAAGATGAAATGTGTGTCATGTTGAATTAACCCTGAACTGTATTTTGAGTATTGCTGTGGCATGTACAGCCCTGTCAGCTCTAGTTTTTATAGTAAATATTCACTATTTCATCTGTAGTATTTTAACCCCTTCTGACAAAAACATAAAGTATTGTCTTTAGTTCTGTTTTCACTGAAACGAATAGCAGTGCTGTTTTGGTTTTGTTGTTTTGGGTTTTGGAATGGTGCTATAAAGTCTGTATATATGCTGGTGGGTCCAAGAACAAACCTTGGAGTGCAAATACACTCAGACTATTGCTTGTATTGAATCTGCTTAACATTGCTGATGTGTTTTAACTCTTCAGTGCTGCAGGAACAGTTTGACCTGCAGAGTGTTTAGGGAGTCGTGGTCTTTGGGAAGCTGTCCTAATTCTGTCAGCTGTGTGTGTGTCTGTGCAGTTAGTGCACAGGTCCCTGGGGAGTCAGAGGGTTAGTGAACAGTCTGCTGAGGGTCACCCATTTCCCACTCTTCGTCCCAACAGGGTGGAGTGAACGGCTTGACTGGAGAGCTGGAGTTTGCAGAAAATGGGGGCAATCCCAACGTGCACTTTGAAATCCTGGGGACGAACTACGGAGAGGATCTGGGCAGAGGCATCCGCAAGGTGAGTCTGGGGAGAGGCTCTTTGTGCTCCTTGTCTGCAGCAGCGTGTGGGACGAGGGGCAAGTGCTGACCTGTAGACACACATCTGCCTTACCCTGCAGAGCCCTTGCAGTGGGTGTCTGGCCAAGGAGGGATGCAGAAGGTGACAAGCTGTCCATAGACACCAGTGAGATCTGATGTTTAGTCATCCTTGCAACCCATTTCCAAAATAGCAGATTTTACCCTGAATTATGTGTAGAGCAACCACATTGGCCCTTGGTACTTATGGTCAAACTGGGCTGTTGCAACTGATTCAAATTCAGAGAGAGAAAATCCACTGTAACAGAGAATTTCTGTAACCTCTCATCTTCCTGAAATAAGCACCTGATGTTTCGGGAGAAATCAGCTTCTGCAGAAGTGTCATGTTCTGCATCCAGCTGCCAGACACTGTCCAGGTGACCAGACCCAGGCTGTGTGAGGGAGTGAACAGCTCCAGCAGAGCTGCTGGAGTTTGGTTGGTGTTTCGGGTCTGCTAGTCTGCGAAACTAAACACAAGTTGTGTGGAAGGAATGTTGGAAGCATTCTCTGTTAGCAATGCGTGTCTTTGAACTGCCCATCTGGGATGGAAAAAGTGGCAAAAATCATATGGTACCTCTTACAAAGATAAAAGACTAATGGACTTTTCCAGGAGCAGCTCTCCAAGACAGATCTGAAAGATAATAAATAGCAAGATCCCTTAATTTAGTGTATCAGGTCATACTGGGTTTTACATTTGAGGAACCTGAAGTGATTGTCTGAAAGCAAATAACAGAGAAAGTTATCTTAATATATGTAAACTGGTTCCCTGTGTCAGTGTCTCTGTATGATGAAGCACATCATTTGTGTGTGCCTCCTGCAGCAGCAGATAAGTGCTCTGAAAGAAGGGAGAGATAAGAAGTTGAAAGTGTCTGTAAACTCCTGAAAGTTCTCCTCTGCTGTTCTGGGATTGTTATTCTGTTCCTGCTGTTTCATCTGCTGTCAGTGCCTCCATGCACACGTGTGCCTGTAGCTGTGTCACCTTGAGCAGAGATCCAGACAGATGCTGCAGCAACTGGGCAGCTCTGGTTCTGGGTGACATTTGGGGTGCTCTTTGCCAAGTGCAGGCAGCCAGTGTTGGACGAGTCCTTCTCCCCTCACCTCTAGATCCAGCCATTCTAAAGTGTTTTGATGTGATGTCTTTTCCTTGCTGTGCATCTCTGAACAGCCCAGGAGTCTTTCCCACAGCTCTTGGTCTCTTCCCTTGCTTTAACTGGGAGGCTTTGGCCGGGGGTTGGTGTGAGGGCTGTGTGGGTGGATGCCTGTGTGGAGTGTTGGATCGTGCTCTGCTGTGCCCCAGCAAGACAGGGCAGAGCCCCTCAGAAAGGTCTCTGGAAAGCAGAAATACAAGCAGGCTTCCTAGAATCTCCCTCTCTTCCCCAGTGGTGCACTTTAGATGTGTATAGTGAATTTCAGCGTGTGCAGTTGGCTGTTAGAGGAGAGTCTGGCCGTGGGCACGGGTACACTGCCAAGCAGGCAGCACAGCCTGGGAGCCTTCCTCGCCTGCAAGGACACAAACATCCACTGCCTCTCAGAGGAAAAAGAGCTGGAGTTGGCCAAAGAGAACAGAGCTTTGCACGGAGTATTAGCCCATGAAACTCAGCGTTGTGAGACCCTGTCCAAGAGAAAAGCAAAGGTATAAAAAAAATGCTTTCAGTATCTTTCTCTGTTTACCAAGATGGGTGTTTGCAATTAAACACACAGGCTATAGGAAGATGTTCCTGTTGAAGGTTGCACTATAGATGTCTGTCCTTAGAGTTTTGTGATGTGCTGCAGCTGGTTAAAAAGATGAAAGTTTCCAGAGCAGAACAGATTTAATATGTTCCAATTTTTTTTCTAAACAGCATTCAGTGATCCAGAGAAAGCTTTAGAAAGAGTCCTGGTGTAGAGAAGGGAATCTGCTGCCTTTAGAAAGAAATTTCTCTTTGTGTTGGGAGAATGTGATGATTGCTCTTAGAAGAACCTTTCAAAAAATACAGAGTAATTCCAATTAAATATTGTAATTTTTAAAACATTTAATAGTAGAATGAATTAATAAATAATAAATACAGTATTTGTAATCAGTATCACAAAATTTGAAAAATAAACCAACCTGGGGATCATCAAACATCAGAGGTAGAGGAAAAAATTAAGGGGAAAATGCCATATGTTGGTTTTACTCCTTTGACAAAAGCATACATATTTTATCTTTGATTAGGTTTTACTTTTGAGTGTAGGAGCCACCAGTGTTGGAAGCAAATCACAATAATTACAGGAATCAAATACATTTCTGTTAGCTACCCTAATTAAAGTGCACTTCAGATTTTTATGTATTTAGTGGTCTGACTACAGAACTACCTACCCATTTTTATTTCTCAGCCCTAGTGGAAGCAGCTGCAATTAGCAGACTGACTGAAATTTCTAAGCAAATACATCTTCCCTAATTAACATGCTTCCAAGTACTTTCACAGGAGATAATGAGGGGTGCAATCATGACAAAAGGACCATTGAAGTCATTGGGACCAGAAGTTCACACCAAGTCAAGTGTGTAAAGCATTTTTTTTTTCCTGATGAACAATCAATTGATTTTAATTAAAGCAAGTAAAATTTTTGCATGCAGTCAAATTTCTCAAGAATCCCAGTTCTGCTTGAAATCAGGTCTGTCTGGTCCCAGAGCCATCCTCTCACTTCTGGGGAGTTCACTCTCAGGAATGTTAATTCCTAGGAGTCCAGAAAGCAAGCAGCTTGTGCAACACCAAGAACTGATGTTTGTGTGAGTTCTTATTGTCCTCATGAAGCAGGAGACTTGCTGCTCCACACCAGGCTGTGGCTGGCACTGGTGCAGACACATCCAGTGGGAGACGTGGCTCTGTTGTGCCATGGCTCTCCTGGCATCTGTCTGCTTGTATTTGACATTTGAGTGTGTATTGTTTGACATTTAAATTTCAGTGCAGTGCTTTTATCTATACTGTTGACATGAAAGCTGCCATTCCTGTGCATAACCATCCAGCAAACAGAGGAGCAGAAGGGAGCTGGTGGCTCAGAGAAGTCTCACATCTTAGTGGTGTAGAAAACAGCACTGCAGAAATAGTTTTCAGGTTTCTTCTTCTGCTTGTTTTAATTCAGAGTGGGCTGTCTGCAACACCCTTTCAAGTTCAGAGGGATTTCTGCCTGTTCCCATGTTGGCTTCCTTACCCCACGTGGAGACCACGGTGCATTTTGCTGTGCCTCAGCATCCCTGTCTGCACACAGCCCCTGTGTGCTTGCCTCCTGTCTCCTGACCCTCCTCTGGTTCCCTGCCAGTGGGGAAGGAGGTGGCACACCGAGCTGTCTCATCCCCTCCTGTCCACACCAGGGATTTCTGTGCATTCAGGACACCAGGGGATGCCTCGGAGCAAGGATGGAGCCCTGGGGCACCCTGGCTGGGGCACCTGGATAGCCCAGGGTGCTCCAGCCCTCCACATTTACCTGGTAGGATTGCAGGGCTCTGTCCTGTCTTTAGCTTGGTGGAGGTGCTGTCTGGGGTAATCCAAGGGCAGAGCATTTCATGTGGGTGTGCTGGAAGGCTTTTGGCCACAGTGCCTGGCAGATGTGATGTTCCTCTCCTCCACAGTGCCAACGGCAGCACCTAGCCGGTGTTTATTTCACAGATTATTAAGGGTCAGGTGGAACATTCTGTAATTGTGTTATTTGGTCAGAGATGGGGAAATTGCACTGCTTTTTTTTGTTTTCATTCTGGAGAACAGTTGCTCCTTCCTGTTCATGTGAGAACAGCTGTTGATTGCGACCATGGCATTGCTTTATCTGATGTATGATCTTTCCTTACGTTTGCCTTGCAAAGCAAAGCATTCCAAGTGTGTATTTATCTTGAGGAAGTTGCTGCCTCTTGTCATTAACTTACAGCTTAATTTTTGCATCCCATTTGCTTCATTAAGTACAAAGGGAAGTTCTGTAGCTGCTGATGCTTACTAACAACTTAATAAGCAGGAGTGGACAAAGCGTTTTCTTCTTGGATAGCTGTTTGAGGTGGATGATAGTGTCTCCTCTTCCCTCTGTGACCATGCTGAGGAGAGCCCTGTCAGGTGGTTTTTAAAGGTCTGTGTATCAGCAGCTGGTGCTTCAAGCTGTGATCTGTCTAGGCTTTTTCCAAAGGCTGAGGTGCAGTTTGTGGTGTGAGTTGCAAAGATACTCTTGCCATTTACAGATATGTTATTGATGGTGGATTTTCTAGAGAGCTGAAATGTTGCTGTGTCTGATGCTTTCCCTCTAGTGTTGGTAGAAAAGATGGGCCTAGCACAGTGGTAACACCATACCCTCTCTAAAGCAACTTCAAATGCATAAGCATCCTGCTAGAAATGAAATAAACTACTTGGTAGAAAGGTAAAAAGTTCATTAAATACCCTAGTGAGCAGGGACTTGCTCTTCCAGCTCAGCAGAGTACTTCAGTCTGCTGTAAAGCTGCTGAGGAGCAGGGGCTCCTTCCTTTGCTGGGGCTGTGCAGTGGGTGGGTTGAGTGACTGACTCTCTGTGCCAGCTCCTGCAGTCCTTGTGTGAAATTTAACTTGGCTGAAAGTCTTGGAAATTTGCATCTTATCACAATGAAACTAGTGTTAGTGGAGAACGGGGGTTTGCTTGAAAGTGTACTTCTGTTTAGCTTAGAAGTCAGACTGAATGCACGCTTGAGTCTAATGGAAAATGCCAAAAGTGCTTCTATCCAGAGCTGGAGTCCTGAATTTAATTTAAAAGATTAAAAACATTTCCCTTTCTCTGCTTTTGAATACAGCATTTTCAGTTCTGAGAGTGACTGAGGTAACCAGCAGTGTGCCATCTGGAGAACTGGTCAGGTGTTGGGCTCTGGCTCAGGTGGGGATGGGGAAATCTGAATCTTGGTACTGACCCTGGGCTGCTCGTCTGGAGGAGTGTCTGGTGTTCAGCAGTGCAAAGTCAAGCAGCCAGGGATGGATGTGGTGAGAGGGTGGATGCTGCCAGGGGAGTGTGTGAGACAAAGGTACGAGACCTTCTCCTGGGGATTGTTAATTACACAGGGCAGAGCTGCTGCTGCGGGCAGGGTAACGAGACCCCCGGGAGCTGTTCCCCGAGGAGCAGAACAGTCACCAGCAGTCACTGCTGCAGGGCCAGGACCAGGGCTGGTCAGCAGTCACAGCTCAGACTCCAAACTGCTGCTCACAAAGCCAGGGCAGAGAGTGTCCCACCTGCTTCTCCTTGCAAGCAGCACGGCCAGGCTGCCCTGGCTGCAGCACTCGGAGGAGGCAGAGGCTGTGAAGCAGGAGGGCATCTGGGCACAGGGACAAGTGACTCTCGAGGTTGCCCCATCTAGAGGAATAAGGCCAGGTGCCTGGACTCACACTGAGCTCCAGCAATGAGGATTGTCCATTTTTCAGCACGTGTGTTGGTGGCTCTTAGCAGTGACACTTGCAGGGCTCGAGTGGCATCTGACCCCAGAGAAGTGTTTGAAGCACTCTGAGTGAAGAGGCTTTTCCGCAGCGCTGGGCGGTGTGCAGGGAAGCGCAGGGTGGCAGGAGGGGAAGGGCAGTGTCACCCCGGGGAGAAGCACTGCTGTCAGGAGACATCCCCCTCAGCACCTCGGTGCTCTCTGGTTTTCTCACAGCAGCTTTGGCAGGGATGAGTCCTCCTCTTCTGCTCAGAATTTCCATTCTTGTCAAAACTAATACGAATGTTCCTACTGAAAGCTGCTTTCAGTGGATTGGGAACTGCCTGTTTTGACTGATTGCTTTCATTAGAAAGAGACAAATCTTTTTTATGCGCTTTAAATTATATAGTTCCATGGCTTTTATTCATTTCTGTTCTCTGGGATAGGAGGTTACATTATACCAGTCTGCTGCTGGAAATGCAGTTGTCTTGACAGCAAAGAACAGGAGAAATACTTTCCACTTCCAAAGTTGTGTTTTTAATTTCCTTTAATATCTTGTTATGACAATGGAAACTTGAGAAAGATCAGTCAAAAAATAATAATAATAATATAAAGAAAAAGGAGTTGTATCAGTAACTCGTGTTTTCTGTTGATGCTGCTGGGCAAGTGCCTAACCACAGAGGCTCCTGTGTGATTATTCAGTGCTTCAAAACAGGCATAAGAGCAAAGAATGATACAGAACTTCATTCATTTCTTGTTTTACAGCAGAGATTTTATTTTTTTTTAGGTCCTGAAATCTTTTGAACAGCAGAAATACTATGGTGTATTTTTAATAACTAGAGTGGGAACAAGAATTTGTATTTGAATGTTCATCGGGTTCACGTAGCATGTGAAACTTGATTTGTAAGCATTAGAAATCTTCATTTTTGAGTTGCTTTTGAACTGCTGGCAGTTGGCTGCAGGTGAACCAGGCCAAGGGGTTATATCACTTCCGGTTTTCTTCAAACTTATATTTGCAATTAGAACCCTTTCCAGTTTCCAGTGTGATTGGTTAGCAGTTTCTGAAATACCTGTGCTGTGGTTATATGACTTTTTCTTCAGCTTGAGTAGCTGGGAGAGGCTCCTGGTGAACACGGGTCTGCAGAACTGACTGGGAAGTTGTGATGAATTTTTAGCCTCAAATACTTCAGCTGAGCAAATGAGGTTTGTAACTCACTTTGGAGATCTGAAGTGCTCAGGAACTTTGAAGTGCCTCAAAACTGACATTTTGAATAATGTCAGAAAGGAACTGTGTGCAACTCAAGAATGGACTTAATGCTTCATTGACTTCCCAGGCAGTAATGCTTCTCTTTTGGAAATCCCATTAGGGACTTCTTTTCACCTTTAAGGGAGCACTCAGTGAGTGCTGCTTCAAGAATGTGGTTCATCAGCCTTGAAATTAATAGGATAAAACACTTAGCTCAGCTTGGAGTTGCTCGTTTGAAGGTGGGGTTCTCAATGAATTAGAGGTGCCTTCAGAATTGAAGTTTTCAGTAGTTTTCAGTGCTTTTTTTCCTGTTGCTCTTTAGGGTTGGTTTGCTTTCCATCATGGAAAATGACTTAATTTCACAAATACTTGTAACTGGAACACACATTTTCCAGTAGTAGAAAGAAGTAATCAGTGTGTTTAACCCTCCCTCCACTAATCCAAAGTAGGGAAGTGTTGTAGCTAATTTATCATGTGGAGAGGGAGATAATGACTCTATCTTCAGTAAGTTAAGTATTTATGTCCAAATTTGGATGTAAATTGGGTATCCTAGTCAAAAATTAATAGTAATTGGAAAACCATGTAGACAGGAGAGAGGGATGATAAAAAATTGAGCTGCTTCTTTTAACAGGAGGCATGAAGAGATGGTAGGAAATGGGTCATTTAGCTTGTGAGGGTGGTGAGGGCCATTGTTTGAGGCCTCTGAATGAAGAGCTCAGTGCACAGCCCTGGGATGCTGACACAGATCTAACCCATCACACATGGAAGCAGATCTACACAGGCTACTAAAGGTTTGATAAGTTGCCTTTTTGGTGGCCATGGAGTGTTCAGTGTCCCTTTCTACTAAAGCAGGGAGAACCCAACCCCAAACGTTCACCCCATAGTCCTTCCTTCCTTCCCAGGCTGTGGGATCTAGAGGGCAAGTCACGAACTGACTGGGAAACCGGTACCTGATCTCCATGAAAATGCAGGGCCTGTGATTTGCACTGAGAACCCCCCTCTATATCCATGTATCTGTATGTGATCTCAGCCCTGCGAGTAGCCTGCAGTGGGGAGAACAGCCACACAGCTGCTGCGGGCTCCTGGGCTCATCATGGCCATACAGGCAAGTGTCACAAGAGTCACCGCTGGCAGAGGTGAAGGGGTGTCTGGGCAGGGCACACATGCTGAAGGAGCAGTGATGTGTCCCGTGTGGAAATGCCCTTCCCCTGCTGTGAGCACACAGCAGCTGAGCTCCAGGAGCTGCGTGTGCTGCTGTCAGGACAGCCCGGAGCCAGCAGCAGTGCCTGGTGAGACAAAAAGCAGCAGCCCTGTGATGTCAGCTGGATGCTGTCAGCTCATCCTGCACCGTGCTTTCCAGCTCCATTACCTCATGCATTTCAGAAGTGTCAGGGTTCACTATTCATAAATCACCACTGGTGAAGTGGAAGTTTTCAATTACATTTCTGATCTGCCAACAGAGCTTCAGGGTGGAAGCCACATGTCATTTTGTCTGGATGCTGCGTCCCTGCCAGTGCTGAGAGGTGTTTCCCGTGGGGTGCTTAGGGCTGTATCCTGCAATTAAAAGAATCTTAAGATTGATTTCCAGAGATAAAAAGTTACTTCTGTGTAATTAGTAAGGGCCACCTCTTTGCACCTTCTGAGTTCTTTAGAAATAATAAAGATGGGAATGATGAATCTTTTGGTGACTTCATAATATTTATAGTTCTTTTATAGTGTTGAAAGATTTTTATGATTCAGCCTTAAAATTACAGTGCTCAGATTTTTTCTGTTCTAAAGTTATGATATAATGCCTTGTTGAAAGGGTAAGTTACAGAAAAAATTAATAAATACTCATGTCAGGGTGTACTCCTGCTTTAAAATGCACAGCAGATGTAATAGGAAAGGTGATATGTGTTAAGTCTCATCTTAGTAAACAGGATTATTTTAATATATCACCTCTTCTGAAAAACTGTAAAGCACTAAAAAGGTTTTGAAACATTTTAGGCCAGAAGAAAATGAGGGGAAATACTATGTTTAAAGAAATTTGGAGAGGTGTTTCTGGCACCTGGGGTTGAAGAGGCCAAGTTCCCCTGAGGCTCAGATCTGGACTCATCTTTGCTGTCTTTCATATCGGTGCTGAACCAGCAATTCCTGCACCTCCCCTAGTGCTAAAGCTATTAGTCTGAAATGCTGGAACTGTTGGGGTTATTTTGGTTGATTGGGGTTTTTTTTTATGTACTTTTACAGTAATTAATGCACTTAGAGCTCATACAAATCTGATTTAATGTATGCATTCTAGTGGAATGCCTTCATAATGGGCCATAAGTGCTTTATATTAATGTTTCCATGCAGCATGTGGTCTGTACACACATCTACTTATTTTGCATTATAACTTGATTGCTTTTTAAAATAATAGATTATATTTTAAAGCCTTTATACTGGTGGTTTGCATCAGTTTAGCTCAAGGCTTTCAGTACTCTGAACTTGCTAGTATTTTGAATTAGCACTTGGGTACTTTCAGCTCTGTTCATTTATCAATTACTGATAAAATGTGTGGTTTCCCCGTTGAATGTGCATGTCTGAGAGCTTCTGAGTTTATTTTAAGCTGCGTGTTACGTTACTTGAGACAAATATTTGGCATAAACATACAAGGCAAGAAATGACTATTGCAGTGAGATCTAGTTAAATAGCATATATTAATGATGAAACCACTCTAATGACTCGCTGGAACGGTGTCAATTAATGATAAAGCTGAAATATTTATTGACTTTTTGAAGGGACTGTCAGCTCGTGCTTGTCTTTTTCCTTGCATCCCTGATGTATCTGGGTACACCAGGAGTTGCCTTCATCTCCCCGTCCATCTTTGCTCTGCAGCATCCTGGGTGCCCTGTCCCAGCCAGCCTGCTGCCCACCCTCTGCTTCTTGCCTCGTCCTTGGCTCCCCTGCTGGGGGCCTGCTGCTGGCACTGGGGCCACGTGGCTGCTGAGGCTCCCTCTGTGCAGGGGCAGCTGAGGCCATAAAGGGCACGAGAGGTTCATTTGCACGCTGGAAACACTGACTCAGAATGCTTACAGGAGGGGCTCTGAATTAGAGGGGGTGCAGCTCAGGGTTCTGTTCACACGCTGGGATTTAGTTAGTGGTGGGGTAATGCCTTGAAGTTTATTCTAGAATGAGGTTGCAGCCTGGGAAGAGAAGTGCCACGCGGGTGGTTTTGTGTTGTAACTGTTGCAGAAGAAGGAACCAATAAGGTGTTTTTTCTGATCTGCAGTGGTAATGGTGTATGGAAATAGCTGATCCAGAGCCCAGTCTGCAGCACTGGGGCATTGAATGTGTCTGGCCTCTGGCAGAAAGATTTTAAAGTACAGCCTCGTGGTCAGTGTAGACAAAGTTAAATCCCATTTCCCCAATATTTTGTGCCCTATTTGTTCACAAATTACTTTTTCAGATACGTTTGAAAGGCTAGAATAATTCGCAGCTAATTGGGTCCACAGTCCCATTATAATGAGTCTCTTGACACGCTTGATCCCGGGTAGTTAAATTGATTTCTGTGTCTGGCCCTGGGGCTGCTGCTGAGCTGTGCGTGGAGCGTGGTCCTCTCCCTCTCCCTGCTCAACACCTTGCACCCTGCCTGCTTGCAGCTTTGCCTCTCGCTGTGTCTGCAGGACAGCAAACATGACAAGACCAAGTAAGTGATGGATATCTTCCCACAGGAGAATACCATCTCTGTGTCTCTTTGTGACTGTGGGCCACCAGCAGATTGCATTAAACGGGGGCTGATGTGCTGAATACAAATGTTTGTAGCATCCCTACCTCCTGGAGCATCCCTGCTCAGTCCAAAGGGACTGAATTTCTCATCAAACTGATTTTGTGGCAAAGATTTTCATGCTGCTTTTACAATCTGGGGGGGGAACAAACCAGCTAGGAAAGTTTAGTAATAAATTCTGATCTTTTTCTGATACTGTTATGGCATCCCCATTTGTTTAACGTGTTCAGTGTGTGCCATCATCCTGCATGTTTATAACAGATCGATTCCTCTGAATTCCTTTTGGCTCCAGTTGTTTATTCCTTCTAAGCTTTATTAGGTTCTTTTCTAACAGCTTTGTAACATCTAAATTGTCAGTCAGTCCATTAATCATTAAAAGCTGCTCTCTTGTTTGTTGTGCCACTTTAGCATATTGAGGCAAATCATTTCTGCAAGAGAAAATGAAAACATCGATAAAGAAAACACAGAATGTTGTGATACCTTGTTAAAGAAATGTTTGTCCTCATCATTATTTTATTTTTTATTTTCTAATTCATTCCATTTTCCTTAGAGAGGGAAGGTCTGTTTCTAAGCATCTGGTCTGGTTAACTCCATTGTTTAAAAGGACTTAAAACCTCTCCAAACCTTCAAGACCATTGATAAATTGATATGAAAGTATATTTATCTGCTTTTTTTAAAAAACATTTTCCCATAGCTTTTGAAAGGTGCCTTGGCAAGTGCACATGCAGTCACGGATAATCACATGCCAGTGCATCACTGCTGTGATCTCTCTGAAATCCTGCTGAACATAAACCTCAAAATCCTTCTGTAGAAGAAACCACTTTCCAATGGGTGAGATCATCCATGGAAAGGTTCCATGTTCAGGTGCTGGTTATTAGCTTGGAAAAACATGAATCTTCCCTTGGGAAAAGGGAACGGTGCTGGCTTTTTGCCAGCTCTGGTTTTCCAGAGGTCGTTTCAGTCCTGTGGAGACCACAAACAGGCTTATGACAGACACTCTAGTGAAAGGTTTTGGAGTAGGGCAGTTCTAACTTCTCAACCTAAAAGGCTTGAGATAACCCTGGGCAAAAAAAAAATTGATATACTGAGTTAGTGAAAAGAATCGACCATCCTGACCAGCGAAGCAGAGCTGCTTTCTTGTAACAGGGTCCTTGTGGCTGGGGGCAACAGCAGCACTCCAACGGGGCTTTGACAGGACAGAAAGGGTGGGAGGGAGTGGAGAAGCCCCCACGTTCTGCAGAAGTTGTAACTGAAAATGAAACAAGCACACTCCTCTCAACCTGCCTGTAGAAGGCAGGTGTCTCTTCATAGTCTGCCTTGAAAAACCTCTTTGACAGGGAGAAAAAAGGAAAAGTAGAAAATCTTCTTTCATAAGGACTCGCAGTTTTATCCATAACCTCTCCAGTTTTTCCTGTTCCAAACACAACAGTACACTTAAGAATGGGAGGATGTTAAAAATAATACAGCATCAGTTGAATGCTCCACAGAATTTGAAATTAAATGTCTGCATAGATTATTTGCTAGCATGCTTGCTATAAAGGTATATGGCTCTTGTGTGGGATCTTAGAACAATTTGAGATATTTCACTGCCCTCTCTTGGTGAGAGTTAAAACTAATCTCTTGCTCAGACCCGAAGCCAAGACAGAAGGGATTTTTGCTTTGGTGCAAGTGTTGTTTGCTAGGGAGTCATAGCCAGTTGGATACTGGGGATGAGTGTGAAGCTGTGGTGATGGTGCTGTTTATTCCAGCCTGAAGACTGTGAGTGCTCTGAGCTGGTGTACGCTGTGTGGACAACCAGGAGTGCTGATTTATGTGTCCTGTCTCATACAAGTGTCATGGCAATATATTCTTTTCCATTATTGTATAGAAATAATTTAAAAACACCTGAAATCAAGTCTGTGTGTCTTGTGAGTAGTACAAAAGCTAATGACATTTTAATTGCTTGCTGGAGTAATGAGCTAGTCACTATTTCATTAAAGCCTATCCATTTTAGACAGCTACTTCAGGCACATAGGTTACCTAGAAATCCCCCTCTGAAACTGCAGCAAACTGCACATCAAGGGCTGTAGTTAACCTTCAGTCAGTTCTGTGTTTTGCTTCGAAGCAATCATGCAAATTCTTCAGCGGTAGCATTACTGGTTCAGAAAGGCTGTGAATTCCTGCTGTGAGAGGGACTGGAGTTGAGAGGTGCTGTGGATTTAGTGCACTGAGGTTGCAAATGCCACGGGGATCAGTTTCGTTGGAATTCTGCGTTGCCAGGTATTGCAGGAGGTTTCTGTTACAGCAATATTGATAGAGGAGCAAATGGGCAGAAGTAAACCAACATGTCTTTTGCCAGTGTGCTTTTCCAAGCCAAAGGAGGATAGGAAAGCAGAGATTTGGTAGATATCCAGAGCCACAGGAGCAGTTGAGTCTCCTCTGGTTCCGAAGCACAGCCTGCTGCTCTGCACTGGGAAATGTTCAAAGCACTCTTTGCTGTCACTGGTAGCCAGCAACATTATTCAACCAGGGTAGATGCTTCTGTGCAGAACAATGACTTGTTCTGTGCCAGGCTGCTGGGAGGATGGAGGAGCAGGCTTGTCTGGTAGAAGGCTGAACCCCACACCAGGAGGGCAGCGTGCTGCCAGGAAGGCAGGTCTGGATGGAAAGGTGAGGTGCTCACAAGGAGAAGGATTTGTGTGTTTACTGCCTGCAGCCCTTGCTACTCTCCAAGTAACTCTGCTACTGAGCAGGATGCTTTCCAAGAAAAGTTTGGTTTCTCCCTTTCCTGTCCGTGCTGCCCTGTTCAGTAGGCAGCCCATGGCCTGGCCTCACCAGAGGGTCACCAGACACTGCAGCCCCTCCAGCCCGTGGCTGTGAGCTGCAGCCAGCAGCCGCCCTCCGGCGTCCTGGGGAGCGGGGGGGGTTCTCTGGCGTGTGCCAGCACCAGCAGGTCTGACTGCAAACAGTGAAGGTCACTCTTCATACGAATTCTCTCGGCTAGCCAGCAGTTCAGCCCATCAGTCTGTGAGGAGCTTCTGCAAATGTCACCTTGCAAGCTGACTACACACTTTGGCAGGAAATTAGAAGGAGCAAAAACAATTCAAGAACCAGGTTGAGAGATGGTTATTAATTTTTTGTCTGTGTCTTTACTGAAAGGGGAAACAATCATCTCTCAACACAGCAGAAAAAGAGGAGTCATGACATGTTTTAAAAATGCAATGTATTTAATGCAGCAATCTTGGTACAGAGTGTTGTGAACGCCTCGGGGCTGCCACATAGTTCCCTGTCCTCTTTCTAGCGTAGCTGCTATTTCAAGCCAGGCTTGTGGGAGACCTCCCATCCCCTCCTGCATTCTGGAGACAGATTCACAGCTAGCAGCTATTCTCTACTATCTCTGTATCAATAGGAAGGCCAGGATTTCACCCTGGAACACACACCTGGCTGGCTGGTGCACTTCTCCACGTAGCCTGTGTGTGGGATTGGACTGCTCTGGATGGTCAGTGCTTGAGGCTGAGGCTGAGAACTGGTGCAAACTGGAGCAAGCACACAGGAGATGGAGGTGGGTGGCAGGGAGAAGCCCTTTGATAATGTGGAGTGGCAAGACATCTCTTTTCCCCTTTTTTTGTAGTTTCTGGTGTCACTGGGTGGTAGAATAGCAAGGGTGTTCATTTTCCTGTGCCCTTGTCAGTATGGGATCAGGAAGCAGCAGTGTTTTGGGAGAAGAGCAGGAAAGAATGGGCAGAGCTGCTTCCTAGCCTGGCTTTCCATGTTGGTTGTTTGACTTTGTGCTGTCCCAGGGTCCCAAGTACACGTGGTCAGTGTGAGATGCCAAGGGCAGGGTGCAGGTGTCTCCTCTGTCCCGTGGCTTTTCCCTCCTGTGTTGTACATCTTCTGGAAGTCTCTCTTTCTGAGGGTTTCTGGGCAGGATTGCTTGCTGCAAGCCTGTGAAGGCCTCCTGGGCTGCTGGTGGGCACTAGCACATATTATTGGCCTTTCTTTGCTGTTATTCCTATTTTTTTCCATTACCCCTGCTTTGACTGGGAGTCACTGCGTGTCCTCTCGTCCTGGCTGCTGGTGGTAAATGCAGAGCTTTGCCATCAGAGTGTCCTTCATAGCAGGAATGGATGCATTATGCTTCAGACAGCCCAGGCTTTACCTCTGGAAATCAAAACCTTGGCAGGGCCCCATTTTACTTCCTGGTTTCTCTACTTCTTATCCTCCAGGACTTTGTCCTTGCCTTCATAGCTCTTCATAATTTTGCCCTTCTTTCTGCCCGTCCCCAGGGTGGAAATGGACAGACAGACTCAGGGAAGCTATCAAATGGTATTTTTTCTTGTTCTGCCAGATGACTCACTCACTAGAGTTTTACCATTCTAATGTAAGTGTGTAATGAGCCAAGTGCCTTGGATGGAGAATTAGAAGAGGGTCACTCAGCGCTTAGTTTTGTGCTTAGGCTTTGATGGAGCAGCTCATTGGAGATACCCTGAGTCCTGACAACAGATTTAGGAGAGTGTTTTATTTCACACCCTGATGTCAGCTGTGGCCCCTGGTCGTGGTTGGATATCACTTAGTACGGGCATTTCTGCCTTGATTCAGATTTGTTTTTTCTGCCACGTGATGGTATTTAATGTTTACTCCACGTTCAGCTGCTGCTGTTTGAGCACTGGTGGATTTGTTAGACTGCATGCTGTCTGTGGCATATTGCATTGGGTTTTCTGTTGGCTGGAGTTTTCTTTGTGCTAGAGCCATTTTGCTGTAAGCTGTTTTCATCTTCCCACAGGCTAGATAGAACTCTCCTTCACACACAAATACATATGTACATACACTTTTTCCTGGAATGTTTCATTTCTTGTTTTTCTCTTCGCTAAATTATCTCCAGAAAAATCCAGAAAAGCAGCTTGGAAACCCTTAGACACATTAGACTCACTTCAGGGGTAAATTCTAATTTATCACCCCTTAGGTGAGATGCAGTGGTGTGGTGGAACATTGGCAGTGTGGGCTTTTCTAGTTAGTCTAAGTTCCCATTCTTTCTGTGTTAGATAATTTATATCATTAACACATCAGTAATAACAAAATACTGCTTAATGAGTAACACAGACTTTAACCATTTTGGTGTATAAAAGCACTTTTAGCTCTGTTTTCAAGTGTATGCATTGCAAATAAACACATTTACTTTAGTTACATAGTCGTTTGAGAGGGAAACAGTGAAGTGTACTGTACACAGTCAAAGTGTACTCGCTGGAAACACCCAGAGTTGTTTTGTGCTTAGTAAGGGTTAGATACCTGTATTTACAAAGTTAATGGGAGCTAAGGGTCTTAAGCCTCTCGGAAGATGGAAGCACTTAGATTTATACAGCCAATTAAAGACTTAAGATCCTAAGTTTATTTGCAGAAGTAATAACATTTTTACAACTTACAGCTGTTTAATCCATTTAACAGAACGTTCAGACCTGTATGGTGAATTAAACGCCAAGGACGTATCCATGTGAATTCTAAGCACTGTACATTAATTTCTTGGTTACTTGTCTGTTTGGGTTTTTACAATGCAAAAAACAGAAGTATGTTGTTGAATGTCACTGTGCTTTCTGTCAGCACAGAGACTTGTGAATGTGAGTGTCCTGCCTTAGCATCAGCCAGCATCTTCAGGAGAAAGCTGCTGTAGGTCAGAAAAAAAACGAAGGGAAACTGTAGCCCCTGGTCTCAGAGACTGCGTGGAGTGTTCCTCCTTGAGGTGATAATTAACTTTGCTTTCCCCCTGCATGTTTCCTCCAGTGAGACTGCTGGAGATTTTTCATAGAAAGAAGTAGAACTTTAGGCACCGCGTTGGAATCAATGACGAATTGTTGTGCAAATTGCTCCCCACCTGTTCTGTGGTGAGCAGGGGCCGGCAGTTACAGCCGAGCATCTGCAGGTAAGGCTGGGGGAGTGGAGGTGTACATCTGCCTTCCTTCCTCCACTCCCCTCTCCAGACAAGCCGCTGCCAGCTCCTCGGCTAGGAGCGGGTTTCCGAAGGTGGCAGGAGGCAGGTGCCCGGTGTCTGTGCGGTGGGACCCGCCTGCAGCGAGAGCCTGCCCGGGCAGTGAGCAGTTCTGCCCCTGTAAGGCCAGCCCCAGGGCATATGCCTGCATTTCACAGCCTGCTTACCAGCGGAAACCATCGGAACGGCGGCAATTATCAGACAACTTCTTCGCTCCCCCCGGCGCTGGGAGACAAGCTCGCTGCGCGCTGATTGCGCATCCCTCCTCAAGGGCCATCCTCCGCCCGTCTGCGACACTCGCATCACGGAGGCATTGTGCTTGCCACAGATCCCTGCCATGAGCTGGGAACACATCAGAGCTTCTAATCAATCCCATTCTTGTCCCTTTATTGCGCTACGGCTTCCGCGCAGTTAACACCTCCAGAGAAATCGCCTTTTTTCTTCTCATTATTCTCCTCAAGGAACCGAGCTGATTGCCTGGCTGTGCTGCCTGACAATTAGCCCTTACCTGTGCGGGCTGCTGGGGCAGACGGGAAAGAAAGCCTCGGTGGCTGGCAGAGGCTTCCAGCGGTGCCCCCATCCCATGGATGCACAGGCGGGGCAGGGCGAGGCATCTGCTGGAGGCAGAGCCGGACAGTTTGTGGGTCCTGTGTCCGCTCTGAGGGACAAGGAGGTACCAAATGTGACACCCTCCGCATCTGTCTTTCACTTTTATTTATTTATTTTTTTACTTAATGTCTGTGCCTGCTAGGGCTTTTAAATGCATAATTGGTATGCACGTTACCGTGGGGGCTGTGATGTGTAATTAGGGAGACACCAGGAAACGTGTTCCCGAATAGTTAACTCTAAATGGATGGGCAAAGGGAAGCAAAGGGAGGAGCTTGAAATGGAGCATTGCAAGAATCGTTCCCCACAGGGCTTGTAACTTCTTCAAACGAGTGACTCCCTCAAGCCCCTTCTGTTTGTGTGTACGGAATGTGAGGAGCTTTATTAGAACAAATTTAAGATGTTTTTCTGTCTTGTACCTTCTTGAAATACATCCTCTCCACCCTAAATAATATAATATATGGGTGTATTATGAATTAATCTCTGTTTAGATTACAAAACCAGCCTCAAATGACAAATCCTGCAAATTTACCCAGCCAAACATGTTTTATAAGACATTTGCAGTTTAATTTTCTCCATACATGGTATTTGGATATACTGCTACACTAAAATTTCAAGTTAATGCCTGCTAATTTACCTCCTTGGACATCTGCTTTGGAGACAGACAGCTACAATCTGGAAATTACAAAGTGGATTTGATGTATTTCAAGTGTCATGGAAGGAGGTGCTGCTTTGGTGTATGAAAAAGTCATTTATCTTTGGTAACATGAGGCAGATTGGAAAAATATATAAAGTGACAAGATTTGATTGGGTTCTAAGTTTTCTCCTATCTTATTCACACACAGCAGTGCAGTTTTTCAAGAGGGGAGCACTAGTAAGTTGGTTTCCTTTTTACTTTCTGGATGGAGATTTGATCATCGTGTGTACAGAGCAGTTGTGCAGGAAAATCTGAACTTGTTCTGAGCTGACAGGTACCCGTGTGCCCATGAGCTGATGAGTACCCGTGTGCCCATGAGCTGACTGTACCTGTGTGCCCATGAGTGCAGTCAAACCCAAACTGAGTGCTCCTGGAGAAGGCCCAGCACAGGCAATTTCCCCCTTTTCTCAAATCTCAGAGCATGAGCAGCTGTTCTGCATCACCCAGTGTAAATACAGAGCAGCTTTGTGCTTTATCTATTTAGAGGATTGACAAAAGCAAATAAAAATACTGAAAATTAAAAGCTCTCTATCCCCCTATGATGACACTCAAAATAAATTAGAAATAAAAATCCTTTGACTTCATTGTGTGCGATAGATACAATTAAAATGCTCAAGTGGCTTTCTAGCAGAGGTAAATAACTGGACACATTGTTTATAAAATTCACATGCTGAATAATGACAAGTCTACACCATAAAAATGAACCATGAATATAATTTTAATATGATTACTTGTATCATTCGTCTCAGTACAGTGATAATATTGACTGGAGCTCACAGATGAGTTCTGGGTTTCATATCTATTCATTTTTATGTTGCTATTTGGAATTAAAAGTAATATAGCTAGGAGATATGGATAAGTCCTATTTATTAAATAACTTTTTTTTTTAATCTGTGCAACCTCACATAAGTTTTTCTGCAGTGTTCTGAATATTATAAATTGCCCACTGTGCAATGTGCTGTCCCCAGTTAGAAGCTGCATTCCAAGCCCTCTTCTTCCTTTGTTTCCAGAAAGCCTTTGAGTGAAATTCTGAACTGCCTGTTGAATCCAGAAGTGACATTTTCATTGCAGTGAGGTTCAGTGGCAGAATTCCCACCCCAGAGTGGTGCTTTTCCAGGTTGTTTGGTTTGCTTTCTTTTCCAAACCTAGTAGTTTCTGACTTGTGTGTGTGGCTGGGCTGCTGCAGAGCCAGTGTTGTGGGATAGAAGATGTGTGTGTGAAGCTGGGCTCTGGGGAGGCAGGGTTGTGGGGAGGCAGGGCTAGAGGGAGGTTTCAGTGCAAAGTGACACAAGGAAAAGGGTAGCACTGAGTAAGAGGTGGTTTTTAGGGTAGATTCGCTCTGCAGTCCCTCCTAGAGCATCCCATTGTTGGCAGTAGAGGCTTCTCAGACCAAGACAGAGCTTTGAGAGGGATGAACCTGGATCAATGGCTGCTTCTTGTGCTTTGGAAGCCCTGGAAGGGTTTGATTTCCACACAGATCTGAAACACCCCTCCCTTCCTCTGTCCTTTTGTAGTTAGAATCGTTCTGTCCAGTGTATTTGACTTCACATTTATCAACATTTAATGTCATCTGTTGCTGAACCACAGTCCCTCAGTGCCATCAGGTCTATCTGGGCTTTGTCATCAGTTTCCTGGATTATTTAGCACAAAGCACAGATTTGTCACTGCTGTTCATCAGCTTTTCTAGATGGTGTTTGAGTGTCAGGCAGCACAGATCAGAGCAGACTGCTGCAGATACCAGGATATTAGTAATATCCTGCTCAAATGAAACTGTTCCTATCTCCTCATTTTTGTCCTTTCACACTCTTTATCTAAGAAAGGACTTTCCCTTGCATGCCGTGACAGCTCCTGCTTTTCGTGCCTTTAATCTACAACAGGCATGTTTTCTCCTCCCCATAATTCATTTAGCAGCACGGTTGATAATTCTGTTTAACCTCTCCCCGTTTCCTGGAGCCTGTGGATGTTTCTCACTATCATCACTGCACCTTTCTTCACCCCAGGCTTTGGGAGGAAGGAAAGAAGGAAGAAGGAAGCTTTAAGCAGAAATCCTGAGCACCCAATAATCAGTTTCTCCCAGAGCTGAACTTGTATCAAATGCCTGTTTTTGGAAACGCTGCTTGGCATTCACCCTGAGTTTCAGGTGTGCCTTTCAGAAATGGGGAGGTTTGCCTGGGACACGAGCTCTGCAATACAGCACTTTGTGCCCGAGTTTCTGGTGAAGTGCCCTCAAATAAAAGTGTAGATGAGAAGTAGTGTGCATTCCAGTTGTGCAGTCTCTGGATCCATACAACGTTAATGAAGGTTCTGATTAATACTTCCATGTAGAAATAAAGGAGACAGAGTAAAGCCTTTTCTGGAAGCTGCCCCACCCCTGCTGTTACGTGTTAATGACAGCTTTGTTAATATTTAAAATGCATTTAAAGCCTCAGCTGTATAGGAAAGCTGTGTAGTTAAAAAAAGATATGGACTTTTTATTAGGCAGAGCTATTTGAACAAAAGGAAAATTCAGCCCAGTAATGCCAGTGGCAAACTCTGCAACTTGCAACACAACTGAAGATTTTAAAATGTGTTTTGCAGTTTCATCCTGGACCAAAAGGGAGAAGTCACCACCCAGATACTGTGCTCGTGCTTAGCGCTGCAGAGAAATCACTGCGGATTTATTCACAAATACTTTATTTAATGGTGCATCTTTTGTTAAATATTGTAACATGGCACTCGAGGGCTACTGATGTGCCATGGGACTCTAATAAATCAAGTAATGTGTTCCTGTTAACTGAATGAAGTATTTTAATAAGCAAGGCTGATTCATGTAGACATTTCGATTCATCTGACTTGAATATTGTGCTGTGTGAGAAGGAACTGTGCCCATTATGGTTTTGACTGAGATTTTTCTAACAGAATAATTCATGGGAGGAAAAGAATGCAGTCATTTCAGATTTGATGCTTAATGTAAAAAGTCCCTGGAAAATAACAGCCAGGTAGAAGAAGAAAAGAAAAACAGAATAATTATTTTTCTTGGTACTCTGTGCTCCAGTCACAGAACGCTTTCAACTCCTTTGACTGGAATCTAAAGTAGATAAGCCTCCCTTGAACAGGCAGAAGCCACCCCCTTCATTCAGAACCATCATGCAGAGCTGTAAGGTGAAGTGCACCGTGTGGTGCTCCATGGTGAGCTGCAGGGTGTTTATCAGGCAGTGCATGGGGCTTGGCAGGTTCACCAGAGCCACAGGTCTGTCTTCAAAGCCTGCGCAGTCAGTTACCTTGGCGTGGAACACCTGGGACGTTAGGTGGCCTTACAAGGTCCCTTCTGCTCTCTTCTTCAGTTATTTCTTCTTTGCCTCCCTCAGTGCCCAGGCCAGGGAATAATCTTTCTATCTCTTTTCTTTTTCTTCTGGTTACTGACAACCTGGCCTCTTCCTTTTCCCTCTTTCCCGGATGTGAGTTCCGCCTATTTGAGATGGGTAGCAGAAAGGTAGGAGAACCTTGTGTCTGTGGATGCCATGGTCCCCAGTCCCCTGCCCTCGTGTTGCTTGTGCCGTGCTTGTTCCTGACACAGCAGAGCTGCGGGTGTGTGGACACAGCTAGGGACGGGCTCAGGAGCCGTGCTCTGTCCTGGGGATGGGAGTGGCTGCTCTCCCAGGCAGGGCTCCAGCAGGCGTCCTTCTCAGCTCCTGGTGTGTGAGCATCAGGCCTCGGCTGGGGCAGGGAGTGCACTGTTAGTCAGCACAGGTCTGTGGCTGTGTTCATCAGCTGTGCCTCACTCTGTCTGTGCATGTGTGTGATGTGCTCACCCAGATGCCCCCACAGTGGTTCTCAAATTCTGGGTATTTCTTTCCCCTTCATTCTTAATTTTAAGACTCAGTTGTAATGCAGCACATCAGAAATGCTAGCGTGTGATGAGAGCAGGTGTGTAACAGGCTAGTTCCTTTGCAAACCCTCACTCATTTGTGTACCATTTATTCCCGTGTTTGACATCTGTGAAGCTACTCACAAAAGTCATAAATGTGATATTCAGCTTAAGGCTCTAGCAGCCTATTTATGAATGTCTGAAGCCAAACTCTTTAAAGCACAACCTTCCACACTTGATAGTGCTGTGAGAAGGAATGTGGTTATCAACTCCACTCATGGCCTTCTCAAAGATCTTCATCCCTCTGTAATTGCATCTGATCCACTGAAAAGTTGGCATTCCACAGGAATAGATTTTCTTACTATCTAGTTTTATCTTATCCTCCCTCTTGGCTCTGCACCAGTGAATTCACCTGTGTGCACAAGCACACAGCTGCTGTCAGCACTGTCCTAGCAGCAATAATGACAGGATTTAACTCAGAGCACTGACACCCACTCGTGAGCCGTGCGAGACAATTACTGCGCCACACTGTTTTAGTGGTAAATATTCCGGAGGCATTCTGTGTGCTGTGGTGAACTGCAGAGTGTGTGTGCAGCAGAGCCGTGGTACGGGCAGGGAGAGCAGGAGCAGCAGGCAGAGGGCAGACACTCCTGGGCTGCACTGGATGCCCACTTGGCTGCTGCTGGCAGCTCTGTGCCGCTGACCGGGAGTCAGGACGAGGGGCAGCAAAGCAGGGGTGCAAGCACAGCTCTGCACAGAACTCCTGAACTGACAGCCAAAACCAGATCATCTGTGAAGAGCCCCCAGGTGCCTGGCAGCTGCTGGAGGAGTGGGGCAGATGCTGGTGGGCAGGAGAGGAGGATGCTCCACCCCAGTGCTGCAGCCCATGGGGGGCAGGGGGCCCTGAGTTTTGACAGCATTTCTGGTGGCTCCTGTCAGCTCCTGGCAGGCTGGAGTGGAGCAGCCAGCCCTGCCTGCTGCAGCCCTCGCTGGGAGCCCTTCCTTGTCCTAAGGCATCCTGATCTTGTGCTGGCAAACTTGTTCTCAGCTGCCTGCACTCCCTTCTCCAGCAGCTACCTCGGTTTATTGTTGGTGGTTAGTTGGGTTTTGTTGGGGTTTATTTTTGTTATTATATATCTGATTCTCTTTTCACTTTTCCCCTTATGCTATCTTTCCAGTTCTTAGCTGTGGTCTGAATTACTTTGTGTTTCATTTTGAGTCATCTTTTCTGTGTGTGCAAAAAGCTGCATGGTGTTTATGGCCAATCATGAGATGGCAATGTTTCTTCCACCATTAAAGCTGAAAGTGGTGGGTTTATGGCCTCTTTCTCGGCTGCTGTTAAATATCTTATGCTGCCTGTTTACTGTAAAAGCACTTTCATTCATCTGACTGTAGATGAAGAATTGTATATATTTTCCTTAAATAGTTTTGGATGAAAATGCTTCATTGTGAGACGGAACTGCAATTGTCTAAATGTGTCTTCGGTTTACTGGTGCTATAAATGGAAAATCTGTCCTTTTACAGTACTTAGAGTATTTTCTGCTAGAGACTTCAGAAAGTTTTACACTGATTAAGTAAGAGGCAGCTTGAATCCAAGAAAAACATGTGAACATTTTCCTAGTGCATTGGGATTTTATATTAGAGGCAGAATGTCAGAGTAAGCTTTATTTTTTTCCTAGCCTATGGTTAAATCCTGGCTCAAACCCTACTGCAGAAATTAAAATCATTTGATGGGTTTTTAGCAGCCTGTGCAAGTGAGGTTGATGTTCCCCACACACTGCAAACAGGCAAAACCAATCTTTTTTTCATCAGAAATGACTGCCTCATCTTTTCATGGACCTTAGTTGCAAGGAGGGTGTTGTCCACAGGAACTGCCTTGGTTCCCAGGCAGCACTCCCTGAGACAGGCTTGTGCCTGTCCGACCCTGGAGGTGACAGTTTCCTACCTTGACGCTATTTCTTGGTCACTTTCTTAATATTAAGCACAGGCTAAAATTCTGGTGACATTTGGGTAGCCAGAAGCCTGACCATGTGCTTTTATGATGTTCCTGAACAATGCCCACTGCCTGCTGCAGGCACTTGAGAAACTTTAGTACAAACAGAATGACTCGGAAGCAGATGATTAGAAAACGTTAGTCAGAGAATCTCACATCTGAGTTACAATCAGGATGGATCTGTTTGTTAGCCAACTGAATATCCTGAAGTCATTACTAATTAGGTCAGAAGAAAATGAAAATAAAATAAACTCAAATGTTTCAAGGAGAAGGTGAAATGAAAATGGAAATTAAATATAGTGTTATTCTTTTTCTGCACCTGGGATTTTTCTCTTGGTAGTTCTCAGGTGAAGTGATTTAATTCACTGTTGTGTCTGAGAAAACACTTGATGTCCTTTCTGAAATATATGTCTATAGCCTGTACTATGATCTTATGACACACCTTGAAATGGGTTTAGCACTCTCACTTTTAAAGATGCTTTAAGGCTCCTTTCAAATCCTTAAAAGCAGAGTCTGCAGATTGGGGCCAGTGCTATCAAGGGTGAGAATAAATCGGAGAATCTGGATTCCCTGAAACTCGGGGGAAAGGAAATTCTCCCAATAAACACTTCATGTGACAGGCTTAAGCTCCATAATGTTTCTGCATCCGGGTATAAATGCTTTTATAATGATGAGGAGAAAGAGCAGCAGTAATTTTGCTATCTGATTTCCCCTGTAAAATCATATTTTTACCTACATCCAGATCCAATTGCAAAAAATTCTACTCGCTGAAAATCCCTCGAAAAGCTGACTTGTGCTGTTTAACCCAGCTTTTCATTTTAGCTGGAGGAGAGCAGGAAACATCAAAGACATCCCATAGAGGCAAGCACGGCAGCATAGGCATTCACCTGCCAGTGCTCCTGCCTGTTGCCTTCATTTGTTCCTCTGGTCCCACCACCATCCTAAGATTCCTGCTACAAGCAAGGGCTGGTGGGATCAAGTCCCATTATTACTATTCCGGAATAGAGATTGCTCAGTCTTTGTGAAATGAACATCCCTATTGACAAATTATACAGAGCTGGAAAGCTGCATCTCATTTACATATAAACTGTCTTTACTTTTTCGAGCAAAATAAATACTTGTAGGGTCAGACACTCTCGTTCTCAAAATTGTCATAGCTCCAGCTCCAATTTACATCACTGAGGATTTGCTCGGCTGCCAACAATAGAGTTAAGTAAATGAATGAATTAAACTCTTATCTGAGTTAATTTAATAATAGCACGTCCCCAGTTCAGAAGCAAATCCTTCAGCCCCGGGGCAGCCTCGGGCCCTGCTGCAGACAACACTCAGCCGCTCCACCCCGGTCCTGCACTTGCACTGCTCCTGACAACCTGCCTAGACACTTCATTATTGCCAGAGCCTTCCCTCAGGCTCTGCCAAGAAGTTTGCACTTGCAGCTTGATGAAATTACATGCTTTTCCTTGATGTGAACATGTAAAACATCACTGCGCTTGGCGCGGACCATGATGAATTACAGACCACCCCTTCCTTACGTCACAGACTCCAGCCCAGGCCAAGGCACTGGTGACTGACTGCCATCCCCAAAGAGCCTTCGTGGAACTGCAGAGTCGGAAAGTGAAATATTTCTGGAACGTGAATGAGAAAAATCTGCAAAGTGACATATGGTGTAGCTGGGCTGCTGAGCTGGGGTGGAAAAGGAAAAGGGCTCCAGCAGGTGCTGAGCTGTGAGGCAGCGTGTGATTGACAGCAGCATCTCACACTGGAACAGGTTAACCCTCCTGGGAGTTTAATTCGCCCAACTGAGAGCTGTAGTTCCTCTCCCAGTCACCATTATGATGATAATATTAGTACTGATTAGGTATCTAAACACAACAGCAATAATCATAATAATGCCACCACATAATAAATAGCAATAGTAGTAATTTACATAAAAAGTACCATTACCAATTACCTCTAATAATGAGAGATTGGGGAATATTTCAATGAACATGCCAATAATCCTCTTCTCCACCCACTTTTAGAAGCTCCAAAGAGAGAGCAATAAAAACCCTGTAAATCCTAGTTGCATTTTACATCAAGCTTTGAAGTAAGACTATCAATTCAAATCAGAAAACCAGTTATGCCTCAAAAATACAGTCAAGGTAGAGTTTGAGGTCTTGCTGTAGTGATTCAGTATGTCAATATTAAAAAAAAAACAACCCAACTGACCAAACAAAAACAACAAGAAAAAAAAAAAAGCAAAGCAAACAGAAAACCCCAACACTTCTTTCAGGCAAGTAAAGCCACGTTGTGTTTAACTTCTGTGATTCTACACTTGTTGGTATTTGTGGAATCAGAACTCTTGTATGACCTCTCGTTTGGTGGCAGGTTGTGAATTTCTTCTCTCTCACACATATTGATCCCTATTTTTTTTTTTCTCCATCAGTATTATTATTATTGTGAGGATGTGAAGGACGAAGTTTAGTCACTGTCACTGTGTTAAAGTACTGTCCAAAATTCTTAAGATTTATTGGGTTGCACATTAAAATTTATCAAATGTATATGATTAATTACCTTTGACAATCACATAGAAGTCTCCCAGGTAATTTGGTATGTAAATGAAATATTTAATATTGGGTCATTATTTCTGAGAATGCGTAGCATTTCAGATTTCTTGTATGATGATGGATCACGATCTCAGAGAGAAAGGTATCACACTTCTTGCCAAAATTAGAACTGTCTCTGGAAACTTCCAGAACCCTTCTTGGCCTCCACAGCAATTTATGACTTTTAATTTCAAGTGCAGATACCAGCTTGTGTGGCTCAGGAGTTTATCAGTTCAGTACTTTGCATCACAGGTCAGTTTGCAGCCCTGACATTCCTTTCACAATGCCACTGGGCTTCCCCTGTAGAAACACTGCTGCATTATTTACACAGCACTTGCTGTCATCTCCTCGTGCAGTTTGTGTTGGATAAATCAGCATTCAGGGCAGAAGCATTTAACTTGGTCGTGTTGGTGATGTCGGATTGTTGATGCAGTGCACAGAAAATTAAATAGACTTCTCATTAAGGGGTGGGAATGGAACTGACAGAAACCTGTTCCTGCACTACCTCTGCAGGCTGCTCACACCTCGTGTCAGCAGAATTGGTCTGCTGTCTGCCAGTTTTCAGCCTTCCTAGGAGCCATGTGGCCTTTGGCTCGTGTGTGCCACGTCCTCGCTGCCTCCCGGCACGGGAGAGCCCAGCTGAGGGCCCTGGGGTGGAACCAAAACACTGTCAATGTCTGGTGTGTTGGGAGAGCTTGTGCAGTGGATGGGAGCGGGCTCTGGGGCAATATTGGCTTCAGCTGGCTCCTCAGGAGGGATCTGGAAGGTAGCACAGGCAGTGCTGCCATTGGTCTGTGTGGGAGGCAAGGAACACTCACACTCCACACAGCCAAGGGAGTGCTGGGACCTCACTGACTCCTAAAGCGTTGGAAACTTGATTACAAAGGTGAGTTCTGGGCTCTCATTGTGAACTATTCCACTTTAAAGTTAGGCCTGTAGTTACCTAACCAAATGTTTGTGTCACTTTGGTGTGCATAAGAGTTTATAGTTATTTTAAATACATTTTAATATTTCAGTCTTGCAGAGAAAGCAAATAGCAAATACATAGCAAATGCATCTGCTTGGCAGAAGAACAAAAGCAAATCTCAGAAGCCTGATATTAAACTCTAGATTTTAGAATTGCAGGTCTTGTGCTGTAATAATTAGAGGTTTTATGAAACTGTTAACACAAAAAATTCAGGAGAGAGCATTTCTGTATTCCAACTAATTCCTTCCTTTGTGGTCCCACTGCACACCCATTATTTCTTAGGGAATTTCATGCTCTTTGCTTATTAACTCATTTCCAAAATTCAAATAATATACTGAAGGATTTGCTTATGGGTTTAGTCTGGGAATGCTGGGGCTAAGATGCAGGGATTAAAACCATTATATGACTCCAAAATCAGTATTTGCAGATATCAGTTGGATGTCATGTAGTCTGGAGCCTGCAAGGGCTGCTAGAAATGCTGGTGCAGTTTCCAGGCCCATGGCACAGCCCAGGGCTGCAGGTCTGTAGGGAAACTTGATGTCATCCATGGTAGCTCTGCCCTCTTTGGCTAGGAATTCTCTGCTAAATACTGGTGCCAAGGATGCGCCACAGAATCCTTTCCAACTAGATGATCTGATAAAGGGTTTCAGACTTTCAGTCAAAAAAGCAAAATGCTGCAGCGATGGTCTGAGGCTCTGCCATGTTCTGGGTTTTATTAGTTCTGCCAATGCCTAAGAACAAATCAGTGGGAACTGGGGCAGTTCACTCCATGAGATAATGTATTCACAGTGAATCTTCAATCACATTCCTTAAGAATTTGAGAAAAGTAAAATAAAAATGAGGCTGAGCATCTAAGCGGGAGCACTGGATCCAGAGCTGCCTGAAGTTAGCAGCCTTTCAGCACTCCTTGGCTCTTGGAGTCAGAACCTGACTGAAAGAAACATGGTTTTGTAATGTTATTTCTGCACTAGCTAAAGAACAGCAAAGATACTCCTTCTTGAGAGTCAGAAGTTGTTTTATCTTTTGCTCTTACACATTTGAAGAAGCATGTGGTGTTGGTATTTTAAGTCTTAATTCAAATTATGGTATGTGCCTGTGATTAATATCAAACTGGGAGGGTTTGAGTTAGAATAAAATAGCCAGTTTGATGCCTCAAGAAAATACAACTCACTGAGTCGAGCCTGCTTTGGAAAATACAAGTTTATCCTATTCAAAGGAACATTTTTCCTTAGGTGTTTTACATTAGATCCCTGTGTTCTACTACAGAAAAAAGAAAAAGGAACCCTTTACTTTAGAGAACAAACAGCCATTGCTGATGCTCAAAGAATTGTTTCATCAAAGAAGAAACAGCACAAACCAAACCCATCAAATAGTGTTGCAGGCTTCTTTTGGTGACTGCTTAGTAGCAAACCATTATCTCATCTGTCAGAAGCAGCTTCATGGAGTCCACGGGACATGTCAGAGTTTCAGTGCTAGTAATACATGCTCTTAAATGTGCCTTTTGTGGTGTGATTGGGAACAATCTCCAAAAAGCCTGCTACAACCTAAAGCTCTAATGCAATTGTTCTGAGCTGTGAGCTAAGGCTTCTGTCCAGAAAAAGGGCACATTAGCAGGATTTTAAAACAGATTTTTCCAGGGTGATCTAGCACCAGGTTGTAGCACAGTTCAGAAGGGAAAAGAGAGAATGGATCTGTTTGCCCATCTCAGAAACACTTCAGCCAACACATGCAGACTTCTCACAGGCTGCCTCCTTGCTGGACGGAGCTTCCTGCCCCAAAGAGCATCAGCAGTGGATCATCACACCGTTAGAGTTCTTTTACATTTGAGAATACCTTTTTTTCCTGCAGTCTTCCTTTGGCAGAGTTGGAAAAATTTTGCCCTAGTTTAAAAAAATAAAATAAATTACATGTCAGTCAAAGAGAAAACCTGGAACTTTTCCAGATAGGAAGTGTGAAACAAGGAGAAAAATGGTAGGAGGGTATCTCTGTAGAAGCTATGCTAAAACACTACCTACTGTATTATCACTTAAAATAAAAGCACTTCCAAGGCTGAAGACTGCTCAGAAATTAGGAAATGACCGAAGTTATTTGAGCACCAGCTTTTGTACTTCAGATGATCCTTGTGTATGAGGTAGCACAGAGTTATTTTACCCTGAGCTGGTATCTGATACGGAACCTTCAGCCTGTGTAGTTCAAACTGACAACAGCCAGCAAATGACAAAAGCTTCATAGCACAGATCATAAGGTGACCTTAATAATTACTGATTAATATACTGATTATTATGCTGCCATCTGTTATACTTGTCTTTTCTCCACTGGCTCATCTTGTGTGCTGTTTGCCCCTTTCCAGCACTCATGACCTCTCAAGCATCTCAGTTTTGCTGGGACACCCCCAGCTCCCTTAGCCCTGTCAGAGCCTCTGCCAGCCCTGCTCGTTTGCTGGTTGATGCAGCCCCTCACTGCTGTCCCTGTGCCATTCTTAGTCCTTCACCCCCCCAGACTGGCAGTAGGTACAGGAGAAGATTCAGGCAAAGCAAGGACATTCCTCAGCTCTTGTCTCTGTTGAGAGACAAGTGCCCTCTCCAGTCTGAGCCTGTATTTCCCATGGCCTGCCTTCTGCTCTGGACATGCATGGAGAGCCCTTCTTGCAGTGCCATCCTATCCTTGACTCTCCTCGAGGTGCAGAGCTCCACCTGAGCACCATCCAGTCCCTGCTTTCTGCAGGGCCTGATGCTGTGCTGATTAACAGCTTCCCTGAGCGCTCTTTCCTCGTCTTCTGCTCTGGAGGTGATGCGGTCTTGGCAACCGTCCTGCCCTGGTGCTGAGGTGAAGAGACCTCTGTCAGGCTGTCGGGCAGGTAAGGAGCTCTTATTTATCTGGGCCACGGTTTTAACTTCCCTAACTGTGTTTGGGGCTTTTTGGTTTGGTTTACTTTGTTCTACAAGTCCTTTTTGACTTACCTCTGTTGTAAGTAATCTGTCATAACCAAGGACAGGCAGGCCTATAGGGAAAAGGTTTTATCTTTTATAAGACCAAATAATACAGTTGGATGAAAAACAACAACAAAAAAGCTTTTTTGTCTCAGAGGGCTTTCATTAGTTTTCTGAGCCCAAAGCTGGCTCTGTTCCCCGACTGTATCTCTTGGTCTAATAAAAGATATTACTTCTCTCTACAAGCCTTGCCTGTTCACAGAATTACTCCAGCAAAGCTACAATGGCATTTCTGTATGAGCAAGGTGTCAAAATAATGTGTATATGTTAGTTATCTGTTCAGTGTAGTCATCCTGAGCACAGTGATAATTAGCACAGAAATAGACTGGCTGATAAGAGCTGTAACTCTGTTATCTGGAGATAGGAATAGAAGATGCCACTGCATCCAGACCTAGTAGAATGGCTTACACCTTTTCTCTGGGGAAATGGCATCTTCGTTGGGAGAGTGGCAGCTACTGAGCAGCTCTGTGAGCAGCTGGGCAGGGCTTACGCTGACCCCCGCAGGGTATGTGCTCTGTCCCGGGTTCTCCAGCTGCTCTGGAAATGCAGATGTTCTTGCCAGAGACCTGACGGGACTGAGATGTTCTGTAAGGGCAGCATGTCCAGCCAGCTGAACCAGCAGAGCTCGCTGGGAATAGAATGCTCTGCAGAAAGTGCCTGTCATCTTCATAGCAGGAGCTATTAGAGGATATTACTCAGGAATAAATTTGTATGTGAAAAATTGATTAATTATTCACTGATCTTTAGTGCATCTTGCAAAGAGGCATTCTACCTTTCCTGCAACAGTACAAATCCTTATTTTTATGAGTGTTTTAATGCAGTGAAAAGTGAAGTGAGCATAAATCCCAGTTGTACTAAAAATGGAGACATATTCAGGACCTTTTCTAGGAGGAAGTATAGTTGTATTTGCAGGTGTAGGATCTTGCTAGGGTTGTATCCCCAGCTAGACTAGCCAGGCTTTTAATTTTTTCCACTAAAATACTGTGACTTACACCATCCAAGGCTCCAGTCTGGAATGCCTTATATTGAGGTTCACATTTGCAGAACATGATTGCGTATTAGGAGCCAATGAAGTGCAGGTTAAATGAATAATATATAGCTATGTCAACACAGTTAATGAAAGTGTCCACAGTAAAGTGTTTAAATCAGAACTAATGCTGACAGGCTAATAGCCTTCATCTCCTGCTTGACAATGGATAGATGCCACACCAGGTAATAGGCTCCCTTGACTTTTCCTTTTTCTCCCTCTTCAGCCTGAAGTAGTGGACTTGCAGAGTATTACCTGGGAGGGCATAGATGGAGCTAAGTCTGGTGGTGAAGCTTTAAAAGACCGTGGTACTAAAATAAATAAATGCATAAAAAGGAAAAAAAGAAGTTTGTTAGCCTTAGGGCCTACTGATTGGAAGGTAATTAGTGTCCCCAGTGGAGAGCTTTGAGCGTGCACTGGAAGCTAATGCAGGGGTACCCACAGGCTGTTGAGAAACAGGACCCCAGGGTTCTGTTCCTGGGCTCTGTCTAGCATTTGGAGGGAGAGTATTATTTTTAATTCATATTTTATTATTTATATTACCAAGTGAAGAAATTTCTCCCTTCTCTTGGGAAGGAGCTTAACACACTTTCATCAGCACCGCAGAAGGTTGTGATCCTGACATATCCATGGGCAGATGATGAGAGAGAGAATTGCTGAGCATTTCCAACCCCTCAGTAATTGGGTATACGGGAGAAACAGCCTCGTAGATATCAGGCAGGCAACGTAAACAAGGTATAGCTGAAACCTGGGGGAAAATGAAAACAAAACACTTGATTTCAGCTGTATCTCTAATGATAATTATGATTACAGCAAAAAGCTCCATTACATAGTTCACTAATGCATACGTGGTTCCTACCTCAGATTGCTTACAGTCATGTCAAGTGGGTCTGCTGGAAGTAGGAGGCAGCAAGAGATAAGGGCAAGTATAGGAGCTGTAATCTGCTCAAGAAGGTAATTTGAGCCCAATTACTCATTTGTTAATATAATCTTAAAATAGACATTTCTCCTTTCTGAAAGCTAGTAGATCTTTGCAAACGGTAAGATTTTAAAATTCATCTTATCCCTCAAAATGAAATTCTAGAAACACTTTAGTGATGAGAACCATATAACTACTTGTCTGGTTAAATAATCTCTGTTACACTTGCCACAATATGTTCTTAGAAGGATCTTTGCGATATTAAACTAAGAAAATCTCAGAGGTTTAAAGTTCTGAGTTTCTTTACACAATTTCAGCACTGTGTGTGCTAAACAGATCTATTGTGGGAATACAGTGTGCTAGGAGATATAATGCTCATCCTTTTTGAGGTAGATTTGTGTTTCTGTAGTTTAATTACTAAGATTAATTGCTAATTTATTTATTTTTTGTGGGAAATTCCAGTGTCAGTAAAGTAGTGATTTTCATTCGTAACAAAAATGCATTTTACTGATTCAGCTGTTCTAGGGAGGGCTTATTAGAAATGCCAATTCATCTTTTAAACCAATATAAACTAAGTAAAACTAGTGTTTTACTATTTTCCACAGGGATGCTTTATTTAAGCCTTCAGTTGTTTTGCTGCATTTCATTTGCCATGTAAATGTTTATGGTATGTCAGTTGTTCAGACAAGATTATTTACAAGCTTATTCACCACCATAAGACCAAATACTTTAAAGAGCAATGAGTTTGTAAAATCACTTAGTGTCAGCCATTCAGGTTCTCCAGAGCAACCTACTAACAGATTTTTCTTGGTAGGCAAAACTCGCCTTTTTCTTTTCCAAAACTCTTTAAGCTTCATGTTTTTTTGATGGTAGGAGCAGAGCTGTCTTAGGGACAGCTTTTCTGCCACACAGTGAGGCAGCAGATGTCCTGTGGCATACAAAGGGACAAGAAGCTGTATGAATTTATTGTCTGTGCTGAAGGTGAGTTTATGGTGCTGGTAGTTATAGGGGAAATTGCTTTTGATCTTTATCAGTATAACATTTGGTTTTCAGTGTAGCAGGGCCTCTAGCAGGGAAATCATTGCAGCAGCAGTTCATTGATGCTAAAGAGGCCTGTGCTTTGGAACTAAGACTAGCTCGTCTGGTAGCCAAAATCTTGGAAGGCCTTATTTTGGAGGAGCCCTCGGAATGAGACAGACCATGACCTGGGTCCTCCAAGATTTCCTCAAGCTCTGAGCTCCTGGCTCCTGTGCTGGTCTTTAGGACTCCGGGAGAACACACGTGCTCCCACTGCAGGGGGAAGAAGCGCCCAGTTGGAGTGCAGGTTGTTGGCCACCACAGTCCCCTCAAATCCAGCCTTCACCCCCTGTTCTGCAGTGCCCCGAGGCCATGGGTCAGGAGCAGCCTTTGGAAGGAGCTGTGGCTGCTGCTGTACTGGTCACTGCTCTGCTAAACGATTGGATTTCCCCACTGCCAACTCTGGTCCTTAAGAAGCTGCTGTCTGCTGAGGGAGTGGAAGGAGCTCCCCACAACCTTGCTTCCTTCACTACCAAACTCTCAAAAATCTGATACTGTAAATCACTTGTCATACCTGGTGTATAATGCACTGAAAGCTGGTGACACTTTAAGCATACACCCTGGGAGCGTGGGTTATGCTGGAACAATATTTTCTAACATATCAGTGACAAAATGCTGCTTTGATTTACTAGCCAGCGTCAAGCCAGTAAGTCTGTGACAACTTGGCAAACCTCTTTTTTTTTTTTTTTTTTTTTTTTCCTCTGTCAACACCAAGAATAAATTCTAGATTTTAGGAACATAGTATTGATCTTTGTGTAAGCAAAAATTGTTTCAATCTCTGTATTTCCCATTTAAGCGTCATGGGAATCTGGAGAACCAACAGAAAGCAGTTTATCATCTAGTGCTACGCTTGCTATTTTGTCATGTTAGCTTCTCAGTGGTGGGAAATCTGAAGGCAACATTTGAGTAACAACTTGCTTTGCTTTGTCCCTTTTCACTCAAGGTCCCCATTCTTTAGGCACTCTCAGGAGTGCTTTAACATATGCATATTGCATGTGCATTTCACTTGCCTGTGAATTTCTCATGCTTCATCAGCGTTTTTATTCATTTTTCCATTTTTTGTCATTGGCGTTGGTGCTTTGTGAGCAAGTGTTTCATAACCCCGTGTGCCTGGGAAGCCTGTTGCCCCCAGCAGACCTTTCCTTGCATGGTGTTTAGGAAGGAGCTGGCAAAGTCTTCTGTGCCTAACAAGAGTGTGAAAGTGACTTTGATGTTGTGTAGCAGCTTCTGGAAAGGTACAAATGAGCTTCAAGATACAGACATCATCTGTAATGAACAGGGGTGCGTGCTGTCTCACCAGTTCCTTTGCCTCGTGCTGGTGATGAGAGTTTGAACAGGTCTGAGGAGACATGGATTCACATGCTTTGGGATTGAAATAGTGTCTTGGCACATGTGCCTCTCTGGCTTTCTATGTGGGATTTGGAAGGAGTGTTCTCATGCCAGCACATCAATGCCTCGAGTAAGGCAGGGATGTGTTTTCCTGTGTCTGTTTCTCATTCTGAAGTTAAATCATCTAGCAATGCCAAACAGGTTATCTATTTAAAACTGAGGGCGTCCTCTTTCAAGACTTTCAGAACGTGTATTACTGCGGTATGTATATCTCGGGGACATTGCTGGGGTGCCCGATTTTGGGGCAGGTCCCACTGCACGGGGAAGGGTCTGTGGCACAAGGCAGATGAAATCTCTTCTGGGGCTTTTCTGCAGCCTCTGCCTGTGCTGTTGAGGCCCGGGCGGAGCCGGCACCACCTGCTGCTCATCAGCCCCTCACAGGGCGGCCAAGTTCCCGCCACAGAGCACAGGGACGGCGGCCGGGGGCTGTGGGTGCCCGTGGGTGCCACGGTGCTGAGCCTGTGCCAGTGCACAAGGTGAGCTCAGTCCCTGTGGGTGGTCACTGCAGTGTCAGGGTGCTGGGTGCTGCAGAGGCCCAGCCGTGGCTGCTGCAGCTGAGGCTGCTGCTGGAGGAGCTGTGGGAGCAGACAGAGCACCCAGCAAAGATGGCGCCCTCAGGCCTCGGCTGCTGAGGGGCCCGAGCCTGGCGCTGCCAATGGATGGCTCCATCCCGGGAATGCAACTCTTGTTTTCCATGTGTCAGGAGAGCTACAGCAGCAGCACTGCTCAAGGAGCATCCACTAGGTAAATAAGTAAATAACCTACTTTGGGATTAGTGCTGGGAAACTGCTCCATTTAACATCCCCCAGCCTGCCCAAGAACAGGGGCAATTCCCCTTTGTCCTGAGGGGAGATCTGCTGCAGGGAGGGTGTTGAGCAGAGAGAGATCTGCTGCAGGGAGGGTGTTGAGCAGAGAGTGATCTGCTGCAGGGAGGGTGTTGAGCAGAGAGAGATCTGCTGCAGGGAGGGTGTTGGGGAGAGGGAGATGGGGTGCGGGGAGGTTGTTGGGCAGAGGTGTGCTGATGGGGGGTGGTTGAGCGGGGAG
>JANHGL010004441.1:0-26317 GCA_024611195.1 Ceyx melanurus | reverse complement strand
TGTCCAGTTTGCTCAACTGGTCTCTAACCCAAGCCTCTTCAACTGAGGAAAGAACTTCTTCCCTCCAGAATTCCTCTCTGGTTTGGAGACTTGGGACTCCTGGTAGCTGACCTTAGCTAATCATCTTAAGTGCCTGAGGGTGAGGGAGAGTCAGGAAGACTCTTGCTAGGTTCAGGACAAAGGATCTTGGTCTTAGGCCTAGTGTGGGCCACAGCTCCTTGTAACTTGCAGACATTTGTGTTTTTTCATCACCTAACCTGGGTTCTACCTGCATCACCCTTGTCTCATCGTGGAGCACCTCAGAGCCAGGTTCCAGGTGAGCCTGGAATGTTCCCATTGCAGAGGAAGGGGCTGAAGCTGTCAGGTCATTGGGCTGGCTGACCTTGTGATGACTGTGCAGAGCTTGGAGTGGGATCACAACTGGTTCCTCTCCTTTGCTGGCTGATCTGCCCGTGCTCACCAGTCCTGCCTCAAGAATTCAGGCCAAACAGTCTTTTGGAGTTGTCCTGCAAACACAGCTTCTGGTGAGCAGACACTTCATTTGTTGAAATGTTTGAAAACATTATAGGCATGAAAACATTTAAGTAGCCAGCCCTGGAGCCCACTGTGCTTGTCAGGAGCAAGGCGGGCAGGGAGGCAACTCAGAGGAAGACAAGGCGCTTCTCTCCTCTGCCTCAGGAGCACAGTCCGAGCTCTCTGGCTCCCAGCACAATGTGTTTATGTTGCTTCCTTAAGCTGGGTGCAAGCTACAGAGGCTGAGACCAGCATTTCAATAGCTGAAAACGACAGGGCTGGGCAGGAGAAGGGACAAAGCTTATTTACAGTTAAAGTTTGATCAAACAAGTAACAAGCGCCCCAGGGCTGCAACACAAGCAGGCAGGAGTGGGGGTTTTGCAGATCCCAAGAGACAGAGTGGTAGGTTTGGGTTCTAGCATCAAGCTGGGCTGTTGCTGGTAATGTGCTCTGTTTACATTCCACATTCCAGACAGTCCGATGCTCTGGCCTGTCCCAGCAATGCTGCTGCTCAGCCGCATGCTCTGCCAGGTCTGGCACACTGCCCAAACACTGCTTGCTCCTGCAAATGCACCATTTACCTCCTCCAAAAGAGCTGACCCCCAAATTACAGGTGAGAAACAGGAATGTGGGAGGTCCCTGTGGTCTGGAACAGCAGCCTCGCAATGCCTGAGAAGGTGGAAGCAGACATGGGTTTGGTTTAATTACATCACTTGGAAATAAAGCCCAAAAGAAGCTTTTTCTAGAGGGATGAAAAGTCAGTGCCACTCTCTTCTGACCTGCACTGTAAAGCTGGAGCTGGGCTGGTTGTGTTCTCTGAAGGGTGCTGGGAACCAAGGAGAGCTGGCAGTGCAGACCATCTTCAAGACAGGGGAGACTGTGGAGCAAGGAGATGCTCTTGGTTGAGGGAAAACTAATTCCTGAGGAAATGGCTCCTCTCCTGGGAGGGATCAGAACTGGAAGCCAGAGAAGGCACAAGGATCCTTGAGATACGCCATCCATGCATCCCAGCACAGGTCACCTTAGGTGACTCTCGTGTGTTCAGGGGTGGCCGCAAGGCCAGATGCTAAGGACAGGGTGTGTTGTGGGACAGCCCCACAACCGTTCAGCATCCACTGCTGCTGGGAATCCTGTGACAGTGGCCAACCCCCATTTCCTTTTCTAGTGAAGTGTCTGGCTGTAAACTGTTACTCCTCCTCAGAGATGCAGCAAGGATGGAGCCTCCTCATCTCCGCACCTCTTTCATAATGGTTTAAAGGGGCAAATCACCCTAACTAAGCCCAGTCTGTCCCCCTCTGGAGGTGCTGCTCTGAGGAGCAACTCCCTTCCTTCTCCGCTTGAAATCCTGTGTTTCTTTACAAGCAGCAAAACAAGGTAACGCTCAGACTCTGGTGAATCCCTGACCCTAAGCAAGAGCTGGTCCTTCGCCTACCCACAGCCACCTCCGCGGCCCAGACCGCCCCTCACCCCTCGCCCTCGGCGGAGCCCTCAACCCCGCCCGCATCCCCCTCATGGCGGGGCCGCAGGGCAGGCCGGGACCCACAGCCCCGCTCCGCCCACGCCTGGGCCCGTTTCACTTGGGGCGCATCGGGGGAAAAGGCTGGGAGGAAAAATAGGCCGAGCCAAGAGCCTCGAAGCTGCTTCGCTCTCCGCAGCCAGTCGCTAGTGGCAGACGCACCCCCTCTCCGGTTCTCCCTCGGCCCCGCCGGCAAATAAGGGGGACTACGCGTCCCAGAGGCTCCATCAGTGGCGTGGTGGCGCGAGGCACTGTGGGACTTGTAGTCCCACACCAGGATTGCTCCCCCTCGCCGCGTTGTCCCGGCGGCCCCTCGCGTACTACGTTTCCCGTCGGGCAGCGCGGCGGGACAGGGGTCCGCTGGCGGAGACATTTGCGAGCCGACTGTCTCCAAGATGGCGGCGTGGGGAAGGAGGCGCGCTGGACCCGGCGGCACTAACAGTGGTGGCGGCCGGGAGAGGTGAGCCGCGGCCGGGGCGGGAGGTGTGGAGCTGCCGGGGCGCCTCGGGCGGGCAGGGAGCGGGAGGAGGTGTGGCCGCAGCCGCCCTGGGGCTCCCCGCGACCCTGCGGCAAGGGCGGGGGCCCCGCTGAGGGGAGCGTAGCCGGGTAGGTCGGGTGGGGGGACGCGGCCTCGCCGAGGTGGCGTTGGGCTGGGCTGGGCTGGACGGACTCGCCGCGGCCGGCGGTCTCCCGCTGTGGGCGGACGCGGGTATGGGGCCATCGGAGCCGGGGAAGGTCAGCGCGGCCCGCAGCCGTTCCCGCCGCGGGGATGCGGCGCTGGGAGCCGGGGTGGAGGAGGGCCAGCCCTGGGGAGGCTATTTCCACGGCTATTTTTAAAGGCGGGGAGGGTAGCGACGAGTGCTCCAGGGTGACCTCCTTCTGCGGGCGGCCGCGGCGGTCCCGGCCGCCTGCGGGGTAAGCGGGGAGCCGCCGCCGCACTCCCCCGATGCGATGCCATCCGACCCGGGCGGGGCGGGCGGCGGCGGTGCCGCCTCGGCACTCACAGAGAGCTCTGTGCCGCGCTCCCTTCGCCACCGTCGGGACGGAGTAGCAGCCAGGACACGCTGGAGCTACCCACGGAGTAGCTGTAGAAGTTTGGGAATCGTAACTTTAAAACAACAACCAAAAAAAAAGAGAGGAAAGTCTTGTTACTTTAAAATCTGCACGCACAATTCTACATCTACTTAAATTGTCTCGTTAATTCCTGTATTTCCTTACGTCGGCATTTTCCCTGTTTTGCCCCAGGGCTGACTGATGTAACCAGTAGCTGCTGAAAGCTGTTGCATTTTTTGTTGTGAGGTTTGGTTTTTTTTGTCCTGCTGCCTTACTTAGAGAATCCAGTACCCCTCTTAATATTTGCTGTGGCTTTTGCTTCATTTTGTTCCCTCGCTGTAATTCAACAGTTTTCTTTTTGATGGTATTGGACCTACATGGCCAGGGAGAGCCACGAAAAATCCTTAAATTCTGGTGCCGAGTTGTAGGAATGCCACTGGTGTTCAGGGAATTTGAAAGTAATTGAACTGGAAGAGCCAATGGAATTACTGCACTGGTGTAATTTATATAAATGACCAAGAATAGCAGTGGCAGGGCACTAAACCTGTCTGCACCCAGCGCTAAGTGCATGAGGTGTGGTTCTTTGGTGTGTTTTTATGCAGTAGACCCGTCCTTCCAGCAGAATTGCAGAGAAAAAAAAAAGCATGAATAAAGGCTCTTAACTTCAATGGAAATTAGTCTACCAGGATGATAATTGATGCAGACTTAACAGTGAGTTGTTACAAGGTATCTTAATCTGTGAACTAGACAATGATCTAATTGTAGTTAGAGGTTACTTTTTTTTAAGATTTTTTTTAAGATACGATTTTTCTTCATCTTAGATCAAAAAGACTTACTCATAAGTTACTTACTCATGAGTTACTTCATGAGCCTGCTCCGTGTGCTGTTTTTCCTTTGCCAATGAGAAGTATGCAGCTAAGTGTTAAGAAAGCACAAAAATGGTGTAGCAGAGCAATGGATACACTGTCAACCAGCATTTTCACAATCACATAAGTTGATATTTTTTAGGTGTGATCGTGTACAAATGTGACAAGTTCATAGCTGTGATAGGTGTCAGGTGATGTCACCTACATTCTGCTTCTTCCTTGTGATTGCCGAGCTGGAACTACCCATGACTGTGCCTTTGCCTCTCGCCATCAGCACCTCATCCTAAATCACAGCTTCCTGTCTTGTTTGGCTGCTGGCAGCACAGCCTGTGTGAAAGGCGGTGCTGACAGACCCAATGTCATCAGACGGTGACGGAGGCGGCTGACACGGTGAATGAGAGTTTCTGATGCTGGGTGGGATTCTTGTCTGAAGACCTTTTGAACTGCATGTGCTAACCCAGCTTTCCTCCTGAGCTGCCTCAAGGGAGGGGGGATGAGAGTTCTCAGCCAGCTAGTCTAAAAGGCACCTCTTTGTTGGGAGATGGTGTTAGGAGAGTCAGCAGTGAAAGAAAATACTGTCTGTTCTTAGACTAGACAAGCTTTCATTAAAAAAAAAAAGCCCATCAATTCAATCTGTGGAGACTGTATCCCTTCGTAAATGACTTTATTGATACAGAGAAGTCTGAAATTGGTCAGAAAGTTTATTTCCTCCATAGAGCTAAATGTAAGGACGTTAAATTCAAAGGATGTTGGCTCCACCTGGCACTCTAGTAGTGAAATAGTAAACAAATAACCCCAAACACTGGAGAGAACCAACTAAGTATTTGGTTTTCTTCATTCTGGATAGACTAATGGAGACCATCTAAACACAATGCTAATCTGTAGACCAAAACCACCTTTTTTTTTTCTTTTTCTTTTTTTTTCTTTTTTTTTTTTCCAATACAGAACAGACCCTGAATTGTGCTGAGTGTTTTTTGTATCAAATTCAGCATGATGGCCACCAGAACACAAGACAGAATCCCGTTTGTTCCCCTGGGAGGTGTTCTAACAAACTTCAGCAAGAACAGCTTTAATGTCATCACCGCTGCTTGTATTGGCCTCTCTGCCCCCTTAAAGTGCTCTCCTTTCCCTACCCGGCTGCTCAGATTTCTGGTACTCTGCTTACAGCAATGATTGACCTGTTTCCATTAGCCTGGCTAATCATTAGTTGACTTAAAATTGACACCTCTTTTTGCTCTGGTGGCTGGAGGTTGTTTGTTTTGGATCTTGCTTTTTTTTTATTTCTGAACTGGTGATGTTTTCTTTAGCGCTATGTTCCCTTGCGAAGGCAGCTTGAAGATCTCACCTGTGTTCTCTCCTGTTCCCTTTCCTATTTGTATGTAAGGTATAGCTTTGGAGTGGAAGTCTTGCTTTATTGCTATGCTTTTCCCATTCTTCCTCTGCTTCAGTGCCTGCGTTGACAGCCTGTTGAGAGTGGCCTCTTGAAGTCATAGGCCTGACAGCCACAACTAAGAGCCTGAGACTGGTAGATCATGAGCACATTCAGCAGCAAAACAATTCTTGAGATATTTAACATAACGTGTGTTCGTACTTTCTGTATGTTGTATCCCAGAATTCCCCTGAATAGGAAAATAGACTGTCACACGTTACTTTGAGGTGGAATATTTTCACTGAGAATTAAAGACAGATGACAGCTCATTCCTTAATCTTGAAATTCACTTCAATTTCAAGAAAGATTTCTGTGGAGGGAGGGAAGTTTAGTGCTTTTATTTGTTATGCCTTGACTTTATTGACTGAAGCCTGGCTGAGATGCTAATGATGACCCTAAACACTGTGCTTTGACCACCATTAACATCCTTTTTCTACAGTTCACTTGCACACCCAGCTCATTCACTAAACTAGATTTTGTGTGTGTGCCACTCCCAACAGACATTATCACGCTGCTGTAAGCCTCTCCTTTCTTATCTTTTTAGCTACTAATCGGACTGGTCTTCATTTGCAGTTAATCTGAATCTATGTTTGTTGCTCTGAGCAATATTGCTGTCCAGGAACGTTCTTCTTTAAAAAAAACAAACAAACAACAAACAACCAGACATAACCAGTGTTATGGGAGAGGTTCTAAAAGGACTTTTGTTTTTGTTTTTTTTTGGTTGGTTTTTGTTTTGTTTTGTTTTGTTTTTGCACAGAACTGTACCTGTTCTTTGTGCAGATTGAGATGGTTTCTAATTGTGATTCTGAACATTTTGCAGAACTGAGACTTTTGGCAAGGACTTCAAGTCATACAGCTATCTGTCAGATTGAGGAATACCTTTAGGCTGAGGGCAGCACACTCCTGAGGCTCAGACATTCTCCCCCACAGATGGATGGTGGTGGAAGGACACTAAGGTTTATTTCAGGATATTCTCATCTGCCCTGTTTTCAGCACTTGGTTCATTTGCTTCTCTTTCTGCCTCTTGACACCTGGCAAAACATGAGATCTTTTCACATTGAGTGGCATAAGGCTTCCTCCTTAGGAGGGTATTCATTTCTTCATCCCTAAAGACTATCCATTTGAAACATGCCTTGACTTTACTGACTGGCTGCTGTTTTTAGGAGGAAAACCCTTCCAGTCTGGAGACAGAGAAATGGAGCTGCTTTGAGGGCTGTAACTGGGAAGCTGCTGGAGTTGCTATTGTTCTTCTGGCTGCAGCACCCCTCTCCTGGTGCTCCCTAATATTCCCATGTTAGGAAGATAATTCAAATGTAATTTGAAGCTCACCCTATAGCTATGACAGATACTTCTGCCCCTCCTGCTGGTGGTAGCTCTGTTAACAACCGATTCCCCTTATTTATAACTTTGGCAATACCTAAATTTTACACTAGTAATTTGACATTATTTTCATCTTGATGTACTGAATAGTTAAGCATACCCATCATGTTCCATATCATCATGTGCACTTGGCACCAGGATTAAGACATTTGAAAACTCTCAAGTACAGAATGAATGAAGCTGCAATAAAATAAACTATTTGGGTATAAAGTCACAGAACTGCTCTACAACTTTCTAATTTATCCTTCTAATTGGGGCTGGGAAGACTGGTTCTGGAAAATAGTTTGATTAATACTAACTGCTGCTTTTAGGTTCTGGTCTGGCTAGTAAATAGCTGCTGGGCTTCTGAACACACAGCAGAGTTTTATGATTTCTGGAACCAAATGCTCTGTGACACTGGTTGTTTACTGTTCTTTTAAGTAAAATGGGATTTCTGTCAGATCACCGACTTCAGGGAGGGTGGTTGCCAGCTTGGCGTTGATTGCATAGCTCTGCATTTTTGTTTGTCATCGCCAGGGGCTGGGGGACAAGCTCCAAAAGGCCAACTCCATAGCCTCCAGTGTTTGAGCAAATCCAGTTGCTTTGACTGGATTTGTTCCTGCGCAGCTGCTGTGTTCAATTGAAAGGCTGTGTCAGGAGAGATTGCCTCTGTGAACTGAGGTTCTCAGTCCTACTCTGCATGCCAGCAAGGTCTAAAACCTTCTCAAGCCCACATGCCTCATCTGTGTCTCTTTCTAGATAATCCGAAAACAAACCAGCTTTCAGCTTTGTCCTCCAGGGGCAGCCAGTTTTCGTGGGAAAATAATGTGATAAACCCAACTCCCTCTGTTACAGAAATGGAGACTTTCTGCTGGTGTTGCTGGACTGTTTGTGTGTCTTATGGTTTGAGCAGCTAATTTTTCATTCTTTGTCCTTCGGTTTTGGATTGTCAATGTTGCCATTTGCAGCTTCACCACTGTGATGGAGATTTATTCCCATATTAGAGGAGAAATTTGGATAAATGTTATCATTAAGGGTTAGACTTGATCAGGGCTGAAGCCTTTGTGTGGTTTATTTCCCAGTGATTTTTTTTTCAATAGAACATATTTTAAGATCTGCTTGTTTTGGCTTTGGAGGACTGTGCTTTTATTGACTTCATTGTTATAAAGCCCCCGAGCCTGGTAAACCAAAAGATTGTGGATGAGATGGACAAAACTGCCTCCGGCCAAAGCCTGTGGGATTCCTACTCTCTCTGGGAGGTTGCTGTTGCTTGTGGTGTAGCTGTTTGGGAAAGGGAAGAAGGGATACTCAGAGGGAAGAGCAGGCAAGATCTGAGGAGAAATTAGGCTGATAGGTTAGTGCCACCTGTCCTGAGCTTAGCCTGGAGAAATCCCACATCATGTGCTTGACTTAATTTCCGGAGTTAGAAGCCTAGTTCCCCATGGCTCTTGTACAGGCAGAAACAAAGTGGGCTTCCTTCATCCTTGTTTCCCAGTGCTGCCAGGGAGATCCCAGGGTGACTAGGTTATTGTGCTGTTCCTGAGCCTCTGCTAAGTTCTTAGTTCTAAGTTCTTAGTTGAATTTGGATTTGCTTCTCTGGTTTGCAGACCCAGACTGCATGTTCCTAGGTGTTAAAACAAAATGCTAAATAAACTTCTCCATAGGAAATACTAATTTTATCTGGGGGATTGTGTTAGCATTGGGTCAGCTTCCAGCTTGAAAATTACTTTCAGCAATAGCTTTTCCCTGAAGTCATTATGCCTTAGCAAGTGGTTACACACAGTCATTGGTGGTGTTTTACAGAGTCACCTTAAGTCTTGGCATGTTTTCTGTAATGAAGCTGCAATTTATTTTGGAAGAAGCTGCACTTGGAAGAGTTTTAATCGGGGGAAAAAAGAATCCCTGGAAGAAACCATAACCAGCTGTGTGCTTAATGGGTGTAACACCTGGTTAATTACTACTTTGTTAGAAACCCCGTAAGGTTAGCTGATAAACCTGGTTCTGTTAGAGTTCTAGTGCTCTTTGGAATTTATATATAGGTGTTGGCCTTCACAGTTTTTCTTTAAATACCTGCCAATTCGCTACAGAACTTCAGAGCCCATCACATCTTGTACTGAAAGTGAAGCATAGTTTTTCAAAAAATGCCTGATGAGATGACCTTAAAGAAGCCCTTGGAGCACAGCATTCAGGAGGATTTAGATTTTTCTACCTGTGAAAAGGCCAATGGGGAAATGCACTGCAGAAAACTCAGTAATAATATAAATTGTAGCCAGACTTTTAATGAAACTGCTTATTACTCTGCTTTGAGAGAGGCTGGTTCCTCATGGGTCCTGCTGTTGGATATATTTGCTGCTGTTCACAAAAGCAGCTACTTCTGGTAACAGCATGTAATTTAACAATATTGTTAATTACAGGTGGCCACTGCACAATATCCTTTGCAGCACAAAAGGAGATGCACATTAAGGTGCTTTTCTCCCTTTATTTCCTGTGCCTGTGCAGAACCACCATTGTACTCCAGGAGTAAAAAGTGCTTGTCTCATTCTCCATCTCAGCAGTGTCCTGCCTCCCAATATTGGGAGGGTCTAAATGCTGTTGGGATAAGGTTGTTTTCTCTGCTGTGATTAGGTCAAGTATGTGTGCGATTTGTTCTCATTCTACAAAAGGAATCTGCCAGATATTTTTATCCTTGAGGGGTGACATGCTCCATTGTGGTTAAGCACAAGTATGTCAGAAATCATAATTTCTTCTGCCTAGGAGTATTTTGCCTTCTTCTAATGGGTTTACTTTTACCCTTTGTAAGCACGGGTAAACAGTCATCATCGCATTTCTCAGCAGTCTGTTAAATTAACGTGGCTGCAACTGAGGTGATATGTGAGAGGGTGGGGGGAAGGTGGGAACTGATGAGGCTTCAGGTAGCTAAAAGCTGCTGCACAAATGGGGTCTGTACAAGGCTTGTGAATCTCCTGTCAGCAGGGAGAGTGCTCCAAGGTTAAGCGGGCGGCTCCTTCTTCACTGTTAACACCTGCCTGGGTTAAAAAAAAAATACTCCTTTCTTGCTTTGCTGCATCCTATTTTGGAAGAGTGAACTGTTCTGTTACAAAGTGCTCTGCTGCTGTTTTCACCTTCACTTCTAGCAAGGCTTGTTGGCTGACAATGGATTGACTGGGTTGGATTCACTGTGGAGGACTCCCTAGCAAGCTGCATCAGTGGCAAGGAGGTAGTTACTGGAGGAAGAAAGCAAACAGTCATCTGAAGATGCTTCATCTCTTAATGCCTCCCAGTGCAACTGGATGAATGAGCTGCTAGTCTTACTATCTGGGAAAACTTTTTGAGCATGTGTGGCTTGATCGTTGATGCAGTGTGGTCACTAAGATCTGACACTTCAGTATGTCCAGTGAAACTGCTCCAGTGTCAGGGTGAGGAACCATTTCAGGACTGTTAACAAGGTTCAGTTTTCTCAAAATGTTCTAGCTTCTCCAAGTTAGGAAAAGGTAAGGAAAAATGTTGCCTTATTTTGGAATGACTTCATGTATAGCAGGCCTAATTAGCTGATGTGAAACACATCTTAAGTTGAAAAGCTGCTTGTTGTGGAGCAGATGCAATGACTGACCCTGAGGGTCTGCTCTCACTTTGGGCATTTTTTTTCTCTCCCATCCTCAGAGCTGGGTGGGTGGAAAGTCTGTCTTTAAGCTCTGTAGTTTTAATTTAGTGTTTTCCGTCAACAGGGTCACCTTGTCCTCCACGGACTGTTACATTGTTCATGAGATCTACAATGGCGAGAATGCTCAGGACCAGTTTGAGTACGAGCTGGAGCAGGCCCTGGAAGCGCAGTACAAATACATTGTGATCGAGCCCACTCGCATCGGGGACGAGACGGCCCGATGGATCACTGTCGGGAACTGCCTGCACAAGACAGCCGTGTTAGCAGGCACCACCTGCCTCTTCACCCCGCTGGCGCTTCCAGTAGATTATTCTCACTACATCTCCCTGCCTGCTGGCGTGCTGAGCGTGGCTTGCTGTACCCTTTATGGTATCTCTTGGCAGTTTGATCCTTGTTGCAAGTACCAAGTAGAATATGATGCCTATAAACTGTCCCGTCTGCCCCTGCATACGCTCACCTCCTCTACTCCTGTGGTGCTGGTGAGGAAGGACGACCTGCACAGAAAGAGACTGCACAACACGATAGCACTCGCCGCCCTGGTGTACTGTGTAAAGAAGATCTATGAACTCTATGCTGTATGACTTCAGCAGGGAAGAGAGAAACCCACAAAGACAAGTGTATTAAGACTCCCACAGTAATGTTTTGTTTTTCCTCTTTGAGAAGCAGTGGAGACTGGGAAGGATTTGGTTTAATAGAGCTGTTATTTTTAAAATAACACATCACTGGTGCACCAAGGTTTTTCAATTCTTCGTTACACTTAAGATGTGGATGTGTGGTGACTTGAGAGCTGTATGTTAGGCCACGGGAGTCCAAGCCAGCAGTGGAATGTCGATGAAAGAAAGCTATAGAAAGAGGGGCTATGAATGAGTTTTTTTTTTGTTTTTTTTTGTTTTTTTTGGGGGGGGGGGGGGAAAATTTAAGGTTTTTTTTTAATTGTTTTACCCAGAACCGGCCAGAGGTGTTCATTTACACTTAAAGGAGGAAATTTTCAGGGGGTTTTGCGCTCTTGTTACTATTACCGTAGTTTCCTTGCATAGTGCCCTTCCAGGGGACGGAGGCTCCAGCGGTAATTGTTATTTCTGCGTGTTCACACACGGACCTGACGTCCCCCTTGTCAAGCGGCCACCAGCTGAAGGAATTGCTGCAGTGTTGCTTTCCCTCTTGCTTGACTAATTGTGTTTGTTTGAATAGTCTTGTTACCTCCAGTGTTTAGATCTTTTTCCTAATCACTTAAAAGATCAATGGTTAGGGCTAAAGGTGTCCCTGTCCTCTGCTGCCTAGCCACTTCCAACCATTATTTCTCTGTATAGTGGAGAGAACACTGAGTTGCCAGCTCCTGTCCACATTCTTTCTTATGTGGCTGTCTCCCTTGGAATGCGCTGTACCCTGTTTAGCTGAGGTGACAGTCCACCTGTCTTACTGTTGTGTGATGTTAGTGCTGTTGACACTTGGGACAGCTGTGCCCTGACTGCAGAGCCACTGCTCTCACTTGGAACATGCTTCTGGAGCTGCCTGCTACTGCTGCAAGGCAGCCACCAAACTGTGGCTTTGTAACTGCGTTGACATTTTAGAGTCCAGTCTTGTGCATTAATTAATGTTTTAGCTCCAAAATGTCAAAATCTTGTCTTAGTATGGCAAGTGTTTACTGTTTTGAAAGATCTGCCAGTTATTCTTTGAAGATAGGGACATGCTTCCCATCATCTCCTACCAGACAGAAAGCAGGTGAGGTTTGTGTTTACCAGGCCACCTTGGCCCAGTTCCAAGCATTATGATCTGAAAGCCCTATAGTAAAACCTGCCTGCACCCAGGTGTAGTGCTTGCTCTGGTGGGAGGTGCAGTCTGACCTCCACAGCTGAAGCACTGACCTTGGAAGGAACTCTTATGAGGTCAGAAACCAAATTCAGTAGTTCTATCTTTAACTTTCTAAATTGCACCAGCAGGCACTGAGAACTCCCCCTCGCCTGCAGCCTCCAGCCAGCTTTTCTGGGGCTGTTCCAACTTGTGCTTTTCTGCTGATGCAGCTTTTTTGTTAGCAGGGCACATGTTCCAGTCGTGTGTGTGCTGGGCCAGCAGGGTTTGCCCAGTTCTGAACATGTGCTTTACTGCCTGCCCAGGCAGCTGAACCTGAGCCTGCACGTGTGCTGGAGGAAACTCCAGTAGCATCCAGATGTTTCTAGGTGGCAACAGCCTCTTTTGCTGGTACAGTGGCTGAGTTGTCTCCCTCCAAGGTTAAAAGAAGCTGGAATCTAGAGCGTCTTCTATTTATAGCAACAATGTAGTTGCCTTGGCATAGAGGAGGGGAAGAAATGCAACATCTTTCTGCAATTAAGCCAAGACTGCTGGGCAGGCAGGCTGCCTTCTGAGTCCTGACATTGTTAGCTTCTTAAGTCCCGTAGTCTGGGTGAATTTTAAACTAGTTGCAGATCTGCCATAGCTATTATGTTCTTTATTGATGCTGATGACCCCAAATATCCTAGTACTGGCCACACAAAAGACATTCCCTTTCTTTTTTAATCAGTGCAGAGTCATTGTCAGGGCTCTTAGTTCCTTTTCTTCACCAAACCTCTGAACCTCTGTGGTCCTGGCAGTTCTTTAAGCTTTCCCTTGCCTGGAGCGATCACTTCGGCAGGAAGACTAACCCTTGGAAGGCTCCCTACCCACATGGCTTAGATCTAAGACGAGTTAAAAATGAGCCAATTTCCTGTAGTGAAGCACAACCAACAGCACCAGAGACTTCCCTTGTCAGGAGGGTGACCTTGACTTCTTACCTTAATAGGAAAAAAGATACATATGCCTGAAATAATTTCAACCTCAGGTCTCTATGCAACGATTCTGCAACCTCAGGCATAGTGAAAATGGTAGAGGGTGTCCTAACTGAGCAGCAGTGCTGTGATCAACAAACACATCCTGGTCATCATCTGGGATGGATTCTCAAGAGATCATTTATATATCTGCAGTCGTCAAGAAAAGGCTCTTTGAAGAAGAAGGTCCTGCTGAGCTTGTGCACCTGTATCAGAGTTGGTGTGACTAATGCTCTGGATTCACATCACATCTGCTGTAAACAGAAAATGTAAAGAGTGTGTGGATGAAGTAGGTTGTTCTGCCACTATTGCTGGTAGAACGGCATCTTGCAGGAGCGTAAGAAAAAAACCCTTTCTGCTTTTCTCTTCCTCTAATATTACCTGCTGTGACGAGCTAAAGCATAACAAATCCAAATCATTAATTTCATAGCAATGTCATTTGTCATCGGATGTGCATTTGCAGGATGTACAAAGTAGGACACATGGAAAATGCTGTAAGTGTGTGGAGGTGGCAGCAGGGCTTTGGACCTTGGTTCCTACTAGTAGGCTTTATTTCAATTATAAGTTATAAAAAGGATTATTTCTGTTCTTACTGAACTCTCTGTTGGTAACCCTCATGTGAAGAGAAGGGGTAAAGAATGGAACTCCCTGAAGCCTGCGATATATGAACAGGCAGCTATCATTCCCCCACTGGATGTGATCCTAATTAGCATCTGTTTTTGCTTTAAAACAGATTAGAAGGATCTGTCTCCTGTGCTGTCCACCCTGTGTATACAGATTCTCCTCTGCTCACCAGGAGATGGTTTTCCTGGCACCTGCTCTGTGCTTTTGGCCTGCAGCTGGGCTGGGTGTGTGACTGCCAGCTGCACGGTGTTTGTGCACACACCACACCCTGTGCTGCTTCTGTCTGCTCAGTGCCCTGCATCGATGTGTCCTGGGGTTTACACTGTACTGCCAGGTAGTACAGAGTTCAATGGACATCTGTAAGGCATAAGTCAAACAAAATAACTGCCAAATGAAACTTACATTTTACATCAGTTATTTCCTTAGAAGTGGCACTGGACTTGAGGTGAATGCATCAGGTCATCTGGCGTGGTAACATGCAGAGGCTCTGTGAAGTTTCCTACTTCAAGCACCATGTTCTAGATCAGATTAGAAGACACTGATCATGACAGCTCCCAGCTGAGGACTGTATTTCACAGGGGCCACGGGGGTGGGGAAAGCCAAGATCTGCTGGTGTGAAGGCAAAACAGGTGGCATTTATTTGTAGCAGGCCAGTAAAACCAAGCTGCCTGGAGTGAGGGGAGGTAAGGTGCTGTCTTCCAGCACATGGGCCTCTCCTGCTGCGAAGTATGTTCCCTTGTTAGCCTCCCCTGCAACCTCAGCTCTCCCCCTTGTCCAAGTACCCCTCTTCAGGTGAGGTTTAGGTGCTGTCTTCCAGCAAGTGGCCTGCCCTGATGTGGGGGAAACTGCTTCCCACTCCCCATGCAATGATAAACTGCAGTATTTTGAGAAAGGTCTTCCCTGCAGGAGCACCTCCACTGATGTCACAGCCAAACTGCAGGGGGTTTGTCTCCCCCTGCAGTTACTGCTTGAAGGAACTGAGCTCTAAGAGCCCTTTGTTTTTCTCTCCTTTTTTGCTCTAGTTGCCATCAAGGTGAAAAAGAGCCTGGGGAAGAGGTTTCGCAGGTAGACAGCCAGGGAAGGTGTCAGGCCAGCTACAAGGACTTCCTTCTTCTTCTGTCCCACTGCACTGAGAACCACCTGAGCAACCTCTGCAGCTGTCTGTCCTTCTGCGGTGTTCTTGTCCATAACTGCAAAGAAAAGCTGAGTAAGCACCAATGCCAGCAGGTAATGCCACACTTCAATACCTTTCCTAGGAATGCTCTCTTCTAACTGGACACAGCCACTTGTCTGGATTTGGTTTTCACACCAATTGTCTGTGGGAGCACAGGCAGGAATTGTTCACAGTTGGTAGTTACTCTTTAAGGTAAATTTGGGACGTTATTGTTCCTGCACTCAAAGTTGTCTTTTGATAGTTCAGGGCTAATGTGTCCCCACCAGAAACCGTATGTTGCAAGCACACTTTGGAACAACTAGGCGAGATGGAGATGCTTTAGTTACTGGGCACAAAACCATATCTCACCTCCATAGCGAGATCCATCTGCTGTCACAGCATTGAGAGAGAGGTTTGTCTGAATGTAGCCAGGGCTTACAACCGTCACATCGATGTCATACTGCTCTACCTCTGCTCGTAGACAATCGAAGAAGGCCTGGGTAGCATGCTTAGAGGCAGCATCTGAAAAACAGGGAAAGGACTGCGCCCTAAGGAGGAGCAGTGCCAAAGGAAAATTCACTCCCCTGACTGGGTTTTTCACAGCAGTGCATCCACTTTGCAGCAAGAACCCAGCAGCTGTTTGACATCTCCTGGGTTTGAGTATTTCTAGTGAATGGCTGCAACAGGTAGTGCAAGAAAGTTGAGAATTTCCCTTCCTAAATTACAAGCTGGAAAATAGCTACAATCCTGAGGTTAATATCACAGCCACACCAAAGCATTAGGGAGTGAAGCCAAGCTGCCTGTCACTCATGATGGAGATGTGAAGTCCAGCTGGGGAAGCATGGGATGAGACAGGCTGGGGCCAGGGGAACATGATAGGAGGGCAGAGCTGGCACTTGCTGGCCCACCTGCATGAAGCATTAGGGACTGGTAGAGCAGGTTCCGAGCCTGGCTGCACACAAGTCAAAACCTGATCACAAAAGCAAGCAGTAGAGAAGTGTGCCCTAGGGCAGGGTTTCCTCCTATGAAATGTCTGAACGATTCTTGCTCACCCCCTTTCTACCTACACGTGGTGACCAGCACTGCCACTTCTGTCACCTCAACAAGGCTGCAGGGCAGAGACCAGCAGCGCAGAGCTTAGTGCAGGCTGTGTAACCTATACAAGGACCAAGGCAAGAGCTGAACTCCAACCTGCTGAGCCCTGGTCACTGTGCAAGAGCTCTGCAAGCTCTTCAGAACATGCTTCTTGATGCAGTCATAACCATATCATCTAAAAGTCCAGATTTCTTAGACGTTCCAGGCTTCACTCAGCTTCATGCACTTACCAGTCTTACACCATCACCACTGTACTCTTCTTTTTTATGTTTATTTTCAGTGATTTACAGATGCCTGTATGTCAGATGCTCACCTTTTTAATTCCATCATCTTTTATACGGCTTTTTTTCTGTAATCTCACCAGTATTATTTTACACAGATTCACAGAATGTTTGAGATTGGAAGGGACCTCAAAAGATAATCTAGTGCAACCCCCTGCCAGAGCAGGATCACCTAGACCAGGTCACACAGGAACCCATCCAGGCACATTTTGAAAGTCTCCAGAGAGGAAGACTCCACAACCTCCCTGAGCAGCCTGCTCCAGTGTCTGTCACCCTTACAGTGAAAAAGTTTTTTCTCATTTATGTGGAACCATCTATGTTCCAGATTGCATCCTTGTCCTACCATAACTATTTATCATAACTGACTTAGCATGAAGAGTTTGCTGGATCAAGACAACTGTCTAGGGTCTTATTATGGCATTTCACAACTTAATAAGCCAAAAAATTCATACTTTCTTATAGGAGACTAGCCAGCCAAACAACAAGGATAAAATGCAATAAAATTGTGGAATTAATCAGAAAGTGTATAGGTACTCTCAGGCATTAAGTTAGGAATATTAAGCTGCTTTCAAGATATTGAAAACATTCTCCTTCCCCATCCCTTAACAACTTTAGGACGGAGTTAAGATGTTGTTATTTGCTAGTGCCTTCCTTAAGTGCTGTCAGTGATTTGTGACCACGCTGAGAACGATGCACAGCTCTACCATCCCTGCATGCAGCCAGCTCTACAGAGAGCTAAATGTAGAAGCAGTAGCCAAGTATTTGTTCAGCCTGGTGCCTCAAATATGTCTTCCCCATCTTCTGGGGAGGTACTTACAGGCAGATCTGAAAGGAATGCTTATTTTGCCTTGAATGCTGCTGATAGCCACAATGTGGCCTTGTCTCCTCTTGATCATGGAGGGGAGAAGTGCTATCAAAAGACAGAAAAGACCCAGTCAGAATAACAGTCCTGCCATCACTGCTATCAACAGACAATGTCTTCAAAGCATTCAGAGATGCCTAAGCCAAGTACAAGGTCCTTGTTTTGGTGTCAGGGCTGGGATGGCACTTAGGATGCCTCTGACTGAAGCTGCAGTCCCTATTCCATACGAGGAGACTCCTCCCGCCAGCGAGGCTGTGCACAGGCTGGCAGAACTGCTACCATTTCCTGCAGGCATGGTCACCAGGATTGGCTCTTTTCTGCCCCGAGTGCCTCTTTCCGTTCCCTGTGGCTAGCACTTTTCAGGCTGAGCCTCCTGTGTAACCAAAGAAGCTCCCTGGGAAAGGTAGAGCTTCACCTAGAATTGTACTGCATCCTCTTGTGATTTACCAGCACAGACAGACTAGCCATATCTCCATTCCTGAGTTCCTGCCAGACCAGGGTCAGGAGGTGTTTTAAACAAGATTAGAAACAGAATCAGGTACTTCCCATGTAGTCATGCCCAAGCATCTCCTGCCCATAAAACAAAACTTTTCTCCCTTCTTGTACTGTGCTAAATTACAACTAAAAGTTAAGTTGTATTGGCCCGCAGAAGGTATCAGCCAAATCCATCAACCCCCTGTAATCCAGATCACTGGTACCTTTGGTGAGGGCTATAGGACCAAAATAATTAGTTTCCATCACTTTCTTATCCACATCAAGTCCTGTGTCCACAACTGTGCCTCGGAAACTGATGCCAGCATTGTTGATCAGTATGTCCACATGACCAGAGTACTTCAGGATCTCTTCCGCAGCATTTAGGACAGCTTTAGTGTTTGACAGGTCAAATACCACAGCATGAGGCTTGTATGTCTGTCAATAAACAACAGTTAGAAAAAGACCAGTTGAGGCTGTGCTGAGTGTGCTCTCTGTTTGTGCCTAGGATGGGATTTCTCTGCTCAGGAAGCAGAGAGGCAAGGCTACCCAAACCTTGTGCAGTTACAGTGCAGCAGTTCCAGGTGATAGGAACACATGAGAGAAGCAGGTTGTGCTCTCATTTCTGTGCTCCTGCAGCCTTGTCCTTATACCAGAGCCTAGGAAAGGGGCAAGTGAGTTCTTCCTCAATAATGAAGTTTCCCATTTTCTTACTAAAGAAAATGCATCAGAAGAAAATAAAAATGTGTCTTCTACACAAGCCAGTGATACATTTCAGTGGAACATCAAAAATAAAAGCCAACAGAAGGAAAGTCACTTCTCCAGATTCAGTATGTAACAGACAGGTACCAGGGTCCTGGGCAAACCATATTCATATGCTTTCACTGCCACTCTGAGGCAAGGAGACTTTCTGATGGCTCATTTCTGCAGCATTTTTAGAAGAGACAAGTCAGCTCAGTGTGCTCTTCTAGCAATACCTATCCATTACCACGGAGTTGCATTTTTCCTATTGCTCAACAGAACAACCCCCAAGTGATTGTGTAATAACAGGAAGAGAAATCCCAGCCCCACGAGCCAAGCAGCCTCTCCTTCCCCCACACTCACGTTCTTCTGGTGATTGGTCACGGTGGAAAGCTGCTGCACCAGCTCCTTCAGTTTCTCACCATCTCTGCCACAGAGCACCAGCCTGGAGCCAGCTGCATGGAAGGCTTTTGCACATTCTTTGGAGGATGGAAAGAAGGAAGAGAAACGTAAATATCTGGATGACTGAGGAAAACAGCAGATCCACATCATACCTGGTGTTATAGGCTAAAACTCCTTTCAGCTGGGAAGGATCTGCGGGGATGTGATTCCTGAGTGATAAGCTGATCTACAGCGAGGCTGCAGCCAGATGCTGTCTTCCTGTGACTGACAGTCCTGTGACAGCAGTGAGGAGCTGGTTATGCAGTTACACTGTTGTTTATGCATCCTCCCCCATCATCTGGTTGAATTTGCCTGTGACTCTCAATTTTCAACTATATGTCCTTCTCAAGAGGGACACAGCTACATTGTGTATGTCATCTAATGCAGCAGGTCCTGCTCTTAGAAGTTTCAGTTTTAGTGAACACCTCGGGTATTTCAGAAGCCTTGGAGCTTCATCAAGGAATCTAAGATCAGTTCACTGAGCTTGATCCTCCTCCTCAGGAAAGGCTAAAGAGGGGATGCCATCCTGTTGTCCCCCTTACAGTGCTACCAGCTGTTGAGACAATCACATGTTGTTCTACCCTACCCCTCTGTGATCCAGGGAGACAAAAAGCTCTTTTGTGCAAGAGATGACAGCAGACAGTAATGAAGGGTGTTTAAGAACACATGGTAATTAGAGGTGGTCTAGTATATTAATAACCAGGAGTGAGGAGAACAGTGTAAAATCTTGGCACTGAGTCAATAAGTGAGGAAGTTTCACTGTACAGTGGTGGAAATCTGCATACCCAGCAACACCCACTTCCTTTGCCTGGTGTGTGACAGCTGGAAAGTCTCTTCTCAGATACTAGTTCTGCCTCTTCTTGATGTGAAACCCAAATTATTTTCCTACTCCCAGCTCTCTGGTTGTGACAGGCAGAGAGGATCATTTGGCCATTTGGTTACCGACACCATATCCTTAAGGACAAATTTGCATGCAAAGACAATTTAAGCATCAATTTAAGCTTTACTATTTGTTCTAGAAAGGTACTCATCCTAATGAAAGGCTTTGATAGTAGAAAGTACCTTCTCTTCAAGAAGCTTTTAAAGCAGTTATAGAAAGCAGAATTAAGAGGGTGTAATCCACTCAAATAATAAATTTTATTTGGGTAAAAAAACCTAACCAACAAAAAAAAACCCCAAACAACAACAAACCAACATCAAACTGGTTTTATTTAGAAAAAAATATACTCTGGTGCCAAGAGTTTGAATCTAGAATGGACGGATTTGTACCACCACACAAAAGGCACTTTACCAAAGGTGAGGAGCAGAGAAGAGGAGTGGAGAATATGGCAGGGACTTTGGAACCACAACAGACAGGAATGCAGAACACCAGTTCTGGGAGGTTTTGGAGAAACAATTTGACTTTCTGGCTTTTTCAAGATTTAGAGAAAAGACCCCTGACAGCACAAGATCTGCTTAATTTGTTCCTCATTTTGATGAGCTCCAGTTTTTACAGGATTAAAATTTTCCTTAACAAATTTTGAGACTGTCTTGCACCAAAACTGGCGTTGGCTTTACTTGTAATTGATCTGGCTGCACAAGCTGTCTCTCAAAATTCAGAGCAGTAGGAACATTCTGCTCATTACTGCTTTATTCCAACAGGTTCCCCTTCCACAACCCTCTGCTTGTCCTTCTTTCAGTACCTACCTTTTCCCAGGCCAGAGGTAGCCCCCGTGATCAGCACCACAGCTCCCTGCAGGTAAGCTCGCATCCGCACCCACTGCAGCAGCCGATAAAGGCCAAAGATCCCCAGGCTGCCAAAGAGCAGTGGGATGATGACTGTGCTTGTAAAATCCATGAGCTTTCCTTTCTGAACAGTTTTCCTGGAGCCACAAGATAAAAGGGAACAGGTTATTTCACCATCAAGAAAATGAGCAAAGACTAGGAATAGCCCTTTTTCTTAACCCTGCCTTAGACCACTAATGAATTGAATCCCATACAGAGGTTATCTTCAACACATTTCCTCATCCCTTCAGTCAGACTTTCAGAAGTACATATCAGTACCCTGTTTTAAGCATTTAAATGCTGGTCTGAACATCTCAGCAGGACACTTGGTGCTGGATCTTGTCAAGGAAAGGGTTCCTGCATTTTGCTCTAGGTCCACTCTGTTGGAGAGTGGAATTTCCTCAGGGCTGGGATATGTCTCCACATTCTTCCGATTGTCATAAACACTCTTAAATTTATCTAGAGCAGCCAGTACCACACTATCTACAAGACCAGTTACTGTGTATTATCCCAGGTGTATATAACCCAGTCTGCCATATAGAGGCTCCAAGTAAGTTTTATCTCTGAGTAGTTTATTTGCTTAATGCACTGAAATCTGTGCTTCCATCTCCAGTGGCTTTCACCACCTCTGAGCAGAGACAAGTTCTATGATTTAAGAGAGCCACATGTCCAATCCATTAGGCTAAAGCCTACGTCCATGCTCTTTAGTTTTACACCAACATTAATTGTGCTGTTTAACAGCATGAACCTGCTGAAATTAAACCTGTGACTGAAACCCAAGCTAGAGGTATCTAGAAGCTCCAGCTCATCCTGAAACTGGACTCTGATACCAAGCCATAACCCTAAGATCCTTGCTAAGCCACTGCCTTCAAGGGAGTAGTTTATGTTACAGTTTACTACATGGCCAAAGAGTAAGTGATATTCTGCTCTAAAAAAGGTCACTAATTTTCCCACTGTATATAACTGGAAGTTTTCAAGCTTGATGTCACAGTAAAGCCCATTACAACCCATTCCTGGAATCTAAACAACTTCTGGGATGCACATAAAATCAATCCCAAATATTAGTGTATGTCCCCTGTTGGGGAGATGGAGTTTGAGCTCTTACAGTTTGAGCTGCCAGTCAGGTCTTTACCAGGAAGATACTGGAGTTGTCTGAGTGTACAACTCATATGCTACTTCAAACAAAAGGACAGCAGGAGGAGTAGAAAATGAGGTAACTGATTAGAATTCAGTGTCCTTAAGTAGGACTGGGCTTGTATGGAGCTGAGGGGGTGACAGACACTCTCTACTAATGTGGAAAACGTCAAGCTCTTCCAGATTTTCAGTGAGGGCTTGTACAGAATTCCTCAAGGAGCTGGTGAGTGAACAGCCTAACTTGCCAAACCAGTAGTGAACTGTATAAAACAAGTATTTCTTAAAGTAGAGCTAGAACACAATAAAATAACACAGAGCTCAGCAATCTCTAAATAAGCTTGACAAGATCTAAAATTAAAGCTGGTGAGTTTGTACACAGCTCCTCAAGGCACTATGGAGCTTCTATTCCTGAGCTAACTCTTGTCTACAAAGTACTCTCTTGTGTAATACACTGGGCATAATGCAGCTGGACAGCCAGGCCGCAAGTTCCTCAGGGTCTAGGGAGTATGCCCAAGGTGGGAAATCAGGAACCCAAAAGAAGGATTCAACTAATTCCATTGCAAAGCAGCACATGAGCGCAGCACCCTGCTGCTCAGACCACCACCTTACTCCTACCCCTGTATGTGCTGAGTGTGTGCTTGGTCCTGACTTCCAGCAGAGCACTGGCAGGGCTGATGTAACACCAGAGTGCCTGTTGACCCCAAAATAATTCCTAGGAAGAACTCTTCAGACACTTTTAGGCTGGATAAGCAGGAGGTTCTCTTCCTTACTGGTTCATCCTCAGTGACTTAAAACAGCTGCCCTCTTTATGTTGTCTTTTTTTCTTTCTTTTTTGGCTCTCAAAGGACCCTTGAGATTCAGAAGATGAGCTGTGGGCAGGGACAGCAGGTGCTGTGCTGACACCAAGCACCGCAGCTTATGGGATGTTTGGGAATCAAAAAGCTTCGGCTCCCATTCAGGACCCTTTGTTATTTCCCAAGTGAGAGCTGACAGGTGGAGTGGCACCTGCTCCAGTAGCAGTTTAAAAATTGGCCCTCACCAGCTTTGCTTCTCATTTCAGTAAAATGCAGATGAGGGTGTGAAGCAGATGAAAAGGTACCGGGGAAGACGGGATTCTGCCGACACCTTTTCTAACGAAGTCCCCCTGGGAGATGGGAGGGAGCCCCTGTTTGGTTGCAGCCCAGTTCTTCTCATTCTTTGGCAAAAATAAAGGTTGACCTTGCAGGAACTGAACTCCCTGCCACAGGGGCTGCTGGAAAAGACCCCCCAAGACTAGCAACTAAAAGCTGCCTGTGTTTTGGTCAGGTAGCATCTGCTGCTCAGCACTATGAACACCTTATGCCTGCTTCACTTATTCCTTACGCTGCTCTCTGATCAGAGAAGGTCTGCCTTTAATCCTTCATTTGAGAAAACTTTGAACCTTATATGCTTTTATTTCCCCTCCTATTATACACAGGAACTGGGCAAATGACCCAATCTCTGCCTGAAGGCTGCAGGAAGCCAAGAACCCAATGATCAACAGCCCACTTGTGCACCTTCCATAACGTAGTGTAAATCAACAGGCAACCTTCTCTCTGAGGAGTGGGGAGGGGAAATACAGGCTGTGGAAAAGAAAGGGTGGATGCAGAAGGGGAGCCAGAGAAAGAAAGACTCGCTGATCAGAGATGCAGACCCTGTTTTATTAGGACATACAGTTGCAGTACCTTCTTCCAAGGAACGTACTCAAAGGGCACCTTAGAAAGAGCTCCAGAACAAAGAAAAATCTCAGTTGAGTCAGACATGAGGAAGAAAACAACCTAGCTGAATGAAATTATTTTGGAAAGAAGAAACAGTTTATGTGGTACTTTAGACCTAGAACAACAATTTTTTGTTTGATTTCATAGACAAGTTAGGTCACAAACCCAAGAGTCCTTCTTTGAGCTTATCATATTGAACATGCTGGAAAAAATCACTGGTAAACACCAGTGGAACAAGAGAACATGGAAATGAGCTCAAGCCATAGAGCCACAGCGCAGCATGTTCAACAATACCCATCCTAAGGAGCCCAGTGCCAGGATGCTGACACAGCAGGGTGGCAGTTACATTCTCTTCAGTTTTCATGGTTATTTGGTGGAAAGACTAAATGAAAGAATTGCTGCCACCTGCAGAAGTTATTTTTTTGTTCAGTATTAGTGTTATTTGCAGCAGAAAAAAAAACCCTGCTGCATTCTGAAGAAGAATGAGATAGATCATTAGAAAAAAAGACTTGATGTACATCAACAAAAATGCAAAGGTGCAAGAAAAAGGCTGGGAGTGGAAGATAAAAAAGCAGAAAAATGAAGATGGATAACAGTTTGAAGGAACTAAAGTCATCCAAGTCATGTCACATTAAAACATGGGGAGGGTGAGGAACGCAGTGGTTTCCAGAGATAATGAGAGGTGAAACTGGTCATCCTCAGATACCTTCTTCAAAGGTCGAAGACCCCACTGTCACCTTTGTGTAAAATTAGGGCAGTCATGCTAAAAAAAAAAGTTATTAATTTTTAACAGATAATGACACCAGTTTATCAGCAGGAGAGAAGCCACTGCTCAAAACTGGCTCAGATAAAGTCCTGTAATGCTCAGTGCTCCATCCCAAAAGGCAGAATTGGAGCACTTGGGGAGTATTAGCAATAAGAACATGGATAGTGTAAGCAAATACAGGTGACTGGAAATTTTCTGAAAGGCTTACCATAAAATACATACTATATATCCAGTTAAAACCTCCTTAGAAAAAAAACCTGTGTGTCACCCCATAAAAGCCAGGACAGTGATTCTCAAAGGAATAAGGATCTTAGTTAATGAGGTCAAGAGTGTGCTGAAGGCAACAAAGATGAGATCAAGTCCTAAAAGAAACCAGAGATACTGGTTTCCCTGAACAACACCTATTCTCCTTAGTTTTGGACACCTCAAATCACACTGTATTTTGCATGACAAATGGCAGCAACTGGGAAGCTATTTTCAGAAATCCAAAGGTGTCATTTAAAAGGTGGGGGGATAAAAGGAAGGAACAAAACCACTTTTCCCTACACAAGCCCTTGTCCAGAAGCAGATCAGCTCTGCGCCCAGCCAGCTACCAACTTTAGTCTGGAGAAAACACAATATCCTACCTTTGAAAAGCACTCACTTGCCAGTGGCTCTGTGGGGTGGTGTCTCCCTCTGGTCTTTCAACAGGACAGACCTGACTTAAATTTAGAAATGGCAGGGGTTCAAGCAAGGGCTCTCTGCCCAGTGCTTAGCACTGCCAGGGACTGCCTCTAAAAACAAACCTGCTCTGACCTTTCAAATGAGGGGGGTGATTTAACCCCTGGGTTGAAAAGATTAGAGGTGAATTCCAAATGATAAAAAACTTCTGATGACGCTCTGATGATTTCTAGTACTAAACAAATAACTTCTAGTATTGAATCCAGAGCATCCAGACCAATACTCCTCTTCCCACACACTAAATGGAAAGGAAAAAAAGAAAAAGGTAACTTGTGAACCAGTTGCAAGTTTCCATTACTGTAATTGATGCTATAATGCAGACTTTAAAATGGACACTGGGCTAATTAAAACAAAAATTACTTTTTATTCCCTTTCTTCCATTAGGATCCTTGAGAACTTGGAGCACTGCTGAGTGGACAGAGGAGTTGCTAATCACACTCTGCTCCAAAACCTGGAATTTACAGGGGAAATGGGAATTCCTTCCAGCAAACTAAATTCACTGAGTCCCTTATAAGCCACGACAGGGAGAAATGTGAGTGGGACTTGCATTTTATATCAGCTAAACAGTTTTACTGACCCCACTGCTTTGGAAAGCAACTAAAAGAGACATCTAAGACAGGGGGGATGGAGGGGGGAGGGGAAGTCATATAACAGTGTCTGTTAAATCAGAGATTTCATAAAAGCCAGTAAGAAACCTGCCAACAATTTCCCTGCTGCACAAGATCCCCATAAATGGAAAGTTAAACTTCAAAAACTTGATTTAAAACCCACTGATAAAAAAACAGTTGTTAGGTTAATTCAAACAAACTAGTAAAATGCCAGTGGGCACTAACCTGCTTACATCATCAGCTTGCATTTCAGACTTTATATGCAGGAAATAACGTAAAAAATACACTGAGGTAATGAAAATCCAGTAAAACTCCTAAAAGAACTGGATGGAGCTCTTCACCACAACACACGTGTTTCAAACAGAAAACAGCCCCGTGGTGTAAGGAGAGGGGGGAAATATGTTTCCAGCACCCAAGAAACGGAGTGAACTTGAGAAATCACCTTCTCCTGAATCTTCGTGCCGCTTTTACTCAGCTCCGAGCTTCACTTCAAACCTTTCCGCTCAGAAATCCTTCCCTGGGGCTCAAATGAAAATCAAAGCGGTACGACTAGAAAATGAAAACTCGTTTTGCAGATCTTCACCAAATCGAGAACCACCTAAACCAGAGTGGAAAAACGCGACATGGCATTAGCGCCTCTCCCTGCCCTGACTGGTACAGAATCACGTATTAAGAGCCGATGAACTCTGTACTCCGAGCCCGCGGTTCCTCGCACGCCCCGCG